>CP139508.1:8725882-8833382 GCA_021014915.2 Artemisia tridentata subsp. tridentata
GTAATGCTTGAGTCTATGACCGTTCACCTTAAAGTTGGGACCATCGGGTTGAGATAACTCGATGGTGCCATAAGGGAAAACTTGAGTAACGGTGAACGGTCCAGACCAACGGGCCGGTTTTGAGCTTGCCCGAGAAAATCTTCAATCGAGAATTTTAAAGAGAATGACACGATCACCAACATTAAAGATTCGATCTTTGATTTTTGAGTCATGAATTCTCTTGGTTTTCTCTTTGTAGATCAAAGAATTCTCATAGGCCTTATCTCGAAGTTCGTTTAATTCATTCAATTGAACTTTTCGGTGATCACCCGCGGTCTTGAGATCAAAATTAGCATGTTTTAAGGCCCAGTAGGCCTTGTGCTCTAACTCGATGGGGAGATGACACGCCTTTCCATACACCAACTTATAAGGAGTACACCCGATGGGTGTTTTGAAAGCGGTGCGGAAGGCCCAGAGTGCATCATCTAATTTGTCAGCCCATGAGGCACGATTTTCACCTACGGTTCTAAGATACACTTAAGGCCACGATTGGACACCTCAACTTTACCGCTCGTTTGCGGATGATACGCGGTAGAGAGACGATGAGTAACACCATATTTAAGCATAACTTTGTCAAATTGGTCATTACAGAAATGCGTACCACGATCACTTATGATAGCACGAGGTGCACCAAATCGGGCAAATAGACTCTTTAAGAATTTGCAAACAACTCGGGCGTCATTAGTGGGGAGCGCTTTCGCTTCAACCCATTTGGACAAGTAATCGACTGCCACGAGGATATACTTATTCCCTCTTGAAGACGGGAACGGCCCCATAAAGTCGATGCACCAGATGTCGAAGATTTCACACACTTGGATAGCATTTTGTGGCATCTCATCCTTTTGTGAAATCTTCCCTTGACGTTGGCATGAATCACATGATTTTACCAAGTCGTGGGCATCGCGATAGATTGTTGGCCAATAAAATCCAGAATCAAAAACCTTTTTAGCGGTGTAATTGGCACCATGATGGCCCCCCGTGGGTCCACTGTGGCATGCCAATAGAATGTCACTGGCTTCTTTGCCATGAACGCACCGCCGGATAACTTGATCCGCACATATCTTAAACAAATAGGGGTCATCCCAGAAATAGTTTTTAATATCTTTAAAGAATTTCTTTTTCTGTTGAGACGACATCCCTTTCCTTACAAAATTCCCCGCATGGTAATTCGCAAAGTCGGCGAACCATGGAGTACTAGTATCACCGTGTGATAGCATCCCAAGTGTCTTGAGAGGAAATGTCTCGGTGATTTCCTTATTCTCGAGCACACTTTGATGGGGATTCTCTAAACGTGAAAGATGATCGGCGGCTAGGTTCTCCGCTCCTTTTTTATCTCGAATTTCAACATCGAATTCTTGAAGGAGGAGAACCCACCGAAGTAATCTTGGCTTAGCATCTTGCTTTGCCATAAGATACTTAAGAGCCGAGTGGTCCGTATAAACGATGGTCTTAGATAAGACAAGATAAGGTCGGAACTTCTCAAAAGCATATACCACGGCTAAAAGCTCTTTTTCCGTAGTGGTGTAATGCGATTGAGCATCGTTCATTGTTTTGCTTGAATAGTGTATCGGTTGCAAGTACTTATTCTTTCGTTGCCCCAGGACTGCACCAATAGCATAATCGCTTGCATCACACATAAGCTCAAAGGGCAAGTCCCAATCGGGGGCAACTAAGATCGGAGCTTCCGTTAACTTCTTTTTGAGAATATTAAATGCATCGATGCATTCATTAGAGAAGATAAACGGAGCATCTTTTTCAAGCAAGTGGGTCAGAGGCCGGGAGATTTTAGAGAAATCTTGAATGAAACGTCGATAGAAACCGGCATGACCAAGGAAACTACGAATTCCTTTAACGGTTGTGGGATGAGGTAGCTTAGCGATCACATCAACTTTAGCTCGATCAACCTCAATCCCGGACTTGGAGATTTTATGGCCTAGGACAATGCCTTCTTTGACCATGAAATGACACTTTTCCCAATTGAGAACGAGATTGGTGTCTTCACACCGTTTTAGCATTTTCTCTAAATGGGAAAGGCACGATGAAAACGAATCTCCATAGACCGAGAAATCATCCATGAATACCTCCATAGTCTTCTCGATCATATCGTGGAAAATAGCCATCATGCACCTTTGGAACGTGCCCGGAGCATTACATAAGCCAAAGGGCATACGTCGATAAGCAAACGTTCCATAAGGGCAAGTGAAGGTCATTTTTTCTTGATCCGGAGGATCATTTCATGTAACTTGCCAAAGTTCTATAAATCAGTACCTTTTGAATTAGGGAAAATGATTGGGATGCTTACTTCACATGACTAATTATATGACTACTCCATTCATTGTTTGACACATGGATTCCACTATTTCTTTCTTCTTACATATGCCATTGATTTTGCCACATGTAATAAGATCCTTTTTAGGCACAAAATTAGGCATACCAATTAGGTATTTCAATCACTACTCTTTGAATTAGTTTTTGTGTTGATACCTTTGAATTTGGTTTTGTATTTGGTTTGATAATTTGAATAAACTTTTCGCTGCGTTTATTTGGATTTGTTTGTTTGTTTCATCCTTTGATTACCAACAACTTATCACTAGATTTAAGAATTTTTTTATTTATCACAGTTTTTCACTAAA
Source organism: Artemisia tridentata subsp. tridentata (assembly GCA_021014915.2). Taxonomy (NCBI): domain Eukaryota; kingdom Viridiplantae; phylum Streptophyta; class Magnoliopsida; order Asterales; family Asteraceae; genus Artemisia; species Artemisia tridentata. The sequence continues at coordinate 8,728,555 of CP139508.1, forward strand.
ACCATGTCGATATCGATCTCAACTTAAAGAGAAATTTATTTTGGGATCAATAGTATAATTTTAAACGTAAAATGATATAGATTTAGAGATATATATCGGGGTTTTAATCTATGAAATGCATGTGACGAGTAAAAAACAGAGTATACCTAGTACATTTAAAATGCATTTTTGGAAGAAAAAATTAATTCTCAAAACTCCATGAGTGCATGTTTGGAACATCGTATTTAATGCCTATTCAAGTTTTAAATTTATATTTTGCCAACTTATCCTATAACACACACACTTAACGAGCAGTGTACCTGGTCAGTATGAATATAGTGGTAAGCAGAGTGTCGATCACTAAGAGTGGAACGTATTATCTAGTTAACCTAATCAGTATTTTAATATCCTAAGTTAGTTTTACAGTCTAATCTAACGCTCCTTAATGTTGAAACATCAGTGTAGCAGTATCATTTGTTCCTATGAGATCTTATGATGTATCTCGCGGCTCTAGACTCAAAAAGTGCAATTTTTTGGTAGTCGGAGACTGGAGCAGTGTCTCCTGTTTCAATATCAACATGACTCGTAATGAGCGGTCAATAGATTATGCAGGGTTCTCCGTGAGAATGAAACAAGTCCTTCTAAGAAGGTTTAGTGCAGTGCGTCACTGGGCCCATGACGTCTTGTCTTCAAATTTTTATTATATATGTAATTTTTTTCTGAACGAAGTTAGATAATTGCATATATCCCCAACTTAAGAAAAATAAGGGGGAATTGAATATATCCCCAACTTAAGAGGAATAATTGCATATTTCCTCAAAGTACTAGTTTTAAATGCATAAATACAATACTCATAAAGCATGGTTTGAAAAAATATGCAATTATCCTTTTTAAATTAAGTACTCCCTCCGTCTCAATTTATTTGTCCATATTTCCTTTTTTGGATGTCTCAAATTAAATGTCCACTTTCCTTATTTAGTAAAAACTAGAGAATCTATTAGAGGAATATTCCATTTTAGTGGTTGAAAATTAAAGTGGCCCCACTTTTATTAAACTTTGTGTTTTCTCTCTCCTGACAAATAAATTGAGACGGAGGGAGTATATGTTTAAATGCAATTATCATGAGAGTTGTCTAGAGAAAAGTGTCAAGACTACTTTACTCATTATTATTATTTTTTATTTTTTTTAACCTAAACCGAGCCGACCCATCCCAATCCGATAATAACCCAAACACTTGTCGAACGCCGGCGGATTCTGACGGACATCGTTGCGTCATAATTAACTGTGTGAATCGACTCCGAAAATAATAGTTAGTTTCCTTTGTTCTTTTAGTTTTGTGTTCTTTCTGAAATTTCACTTTTTAGAATAATTATATATATTTATATTTTTGTATAAAAATTCTTAGTAAAACTTTTTATTTCATGAATTAATTTTGTTAATTATAAAAATCAAGTATTTATTTTTTTTCTTTTCTGTTAATTAGTATTTATCGTCTTTATCGCCATTGAATTCCAGTACCATTTCATTGTTTCCGTTTATAACATTGTCTTGTGAATTTAAGGTGTACCCAATCCGATAGTCTTGTGTTTGCATTTAAGGTGTATAATCCAAGGTTTGGAGTGCCTTTCAGGTACCTGAATATCCTTTTCACAGTAGTGATATGAGACTCTCTTAGGTCAGATTGATATCTGGCACATAGACATACTGAGAATTGGATATCAGGCCTTGATGCAAGTAGATACATCAGTGATCCTATCATTCCTATAAAGAGAGTTTGATTTACTGGTTTACCAGTAAGATCAGGACCAAGGTTGTTTGGGAGGACCATGGGAGTTTTGACTGAGGCATAGTCACTGAGATCATACTTCTTCAGTAGATTCTTTACATACTTCTCTTGACTGATAGTGGTTCCTCTATCAGTCTGCTTGATCTGTAGACCAAGGAAGTATGTCAGTTCTCCCATCATGCTCATTTCAAACTTCTTTGCCATTAGGTTTTCAAATTGTTTGCAAAGTTTGAAACTTGTTGAGCCAAAGATGATGTCATCAACATACACTTGTACTAGTATGACATCATTATTTGTCTTATAGATAAACAATGTGTTGTCTATCTTGCCTCTGACAAATTTGTTTTGGATTAAGAAGGCTGAGAGAGTCTCATACCATGCCCTGGGAGCTTGCTTCAGTCCATAAAGGGCTTTGTTAAGCTTACAGACATGATCAGGAGACTCATGGCTTTCAAATCTAGGAGGTTGCTGAACATAAACTTCTTCTTTCAGTGAACCATTTAAGATTGCACTTTTAACATCCATTTGGTAGACTTTGAAGTTCATGTATGTAGCAAAAGCAAGGAAGATCCTGATGGCTTCCATCCTTGCTACTGGTGCAAATGTTTCTTCATAGTCAATGCCTTCTTGTTGATTATAGCCTTTGGCTACATGTCTGGCTTTGTTTTTAATGACTATGCCATTTTCATCAGTTTTGTTCTTGAATACCCATTTCATGCCAATGACTGAGACATTCTCAGGACATTTGACCAAGGTCATTACCTTGTTTCTGTCAAATTGTTCTAGTTCATCATGCATGGCCTGAACCCAACTTGGATGTGTAAGTGCTTCTTTAACACTTTTGGGTTCAATTGTGGATATGAAGTCCACAAATAGGCATTCATTGGCTGAGGCTGCTCTTAGTTTAGCAGCCATGCTTCTTGTAAGCATGCCTTCAGTAGGCTCACCAATGATATTGACAAGTTCTATATCCTGAGACCTGGTCCAACTTTCCTGAGGTCTTGGGAGTGGATTAGAACTTGTAGAAGCCTGATGGGTATGATCAGGATCAGACACAAGATTTTCATTTTCTTGAGTGTCTGAGTGGGTTGGTTCATCACTGAGATTGTGTGGTTCCTGAGTATTTTGTTCAGTCTGAGGGATATCTTCAGTACTTGTATGTGCCTCAACAAACTCAGTGATGGTTGGGTTAGGTAGGTTGTGAGGGATTATGTAATAGGAGATGTTAGCATCATCTTGATACTTAGTGGAAGGATTGTTTTCAGGAAGATATTCATCAGGAGGATATCTTGAAGAGTAATCAATTCCTATTTCTTCCACTGAGGCAGTTGAGAACCTGATTGCATCAGTGCTCTCATCAAAGGTAACATGAAATGTTTCCTCAGTCTGCTGTCTCCTTGTGTTGAACACTCTGAAGGCTTTTGAGACAAGTGAGTATCCCAGGAAGTATCCATCATCAGCTTTTGCATCAAATTTCCCTAAGTGATCCTTGTGATTATGAATAAACACAGGACACCCAAAGACCTAACCTTGCGGGTAATTGCCCCCGGGTGGCAATTAACTGCATGATTTTGCACAACTCACTTTTAATTGTCCCAAATCACAAGTGATTTAAAACAAATCACTAGCGATTTGGGTTAAATCTCTAGTTAGTCTGATGGTAGATACGGGTATGGGAAGATGAACATCATCAGATGGGCTATTTCCTGTCGAGATCCAAAGCCCAAGTCACATCTTTTCAATGCTTGATGAATTTTGTATTTCACTCTCAAGTTCCTGAATGATAGGATCACTGATGTATCTACTTGCATCAAGGCCTGATATCCAATTCTCAGTATGTCTATGTGCCAGATATCAATCTGACCTAAGAGAATCTCATATCACTGCTGTGAAAAGGATATTCAGGTACCTGAAAGGCACTCCAAACCTTGGATTATACTATCCAAAGTGCTTAGGGCTTGATCTTAAAGGATACTCAGACTCTAACTATGCTGGATGCAACATGGACAGAAAAAGCACCTCAGGCTCCTGCCAAATTCTTGGTAGAAAACTAGTCTGTTGGAGTGCTAAGAAGCAACAATCAGTTGCCTTGTCCTCAGCTGAGGCTGAATATGTTGCAGCAGCAAGTTGTTGTGCAAATGTACTCTGGATGAAAAGTCAACTCAGTGACTATGGAATTCAGTACAAGATGGTTCCCATCTTTTGTGATAACACAAGTGCAATTGCCATATCAAACAACCCTGTTCTTCATCAAAGAACAAAACACATTGATATCAGATATCACTTCATCAGGGACCATGTCATGAATGGTGACATAGAATTACACTTCATTCCTACTGAATATCAGCTAGCTGATATATTCACTAAGCCTCTGGATGAACCAACTTTCACCAGACTGAAGGCTGAACTAGGAATGTTGGATATTGAGTACTCAGGTCCCTGAGTCAATGTGTACTTCAGTGATAGTTATCACTAAAAACCTCAGGAACTAAACCCAAGTTCACCTTGACTGTTGCGCCAAACCAGGGTAAAGTGGAGTGTTGGCATTAAATGCGGATCCCAAAACATTTTATTCAAAACAGTTTCCAATAATTCTTTTGAATAAATTAAAACCGCTCAAATGCCTAAAACACCCCCATCTCCACTTCCCACTAAAGAAGACAAAGGAGAATTCTTCTAATAATAAGAAGATACAAGATATATTCTATATGTTAGGAAGATTTCTTTTATTCTTATCCCTTTCTAACCCTAATCTCTAGTATATAAAGAGATTAAAGGCGTGGTTTATTATATACAGGAATTAGAGATGTAATTTCAGAAAAAGGTGTGTGTGTGTAACTAGGCGTTAAGTCTTAGTGTAGACGCCTAGGGTTTGTAATCATTCGATTGACCTTGATCAATAATAATGAGTTGTTTGTTTATTCCGCTGCGTAGTATATTGTTCTTCATTATTATTGTTGTTATCCTAGATATGAGGTCTAACAAACCTCGAGCATACGATCTCCACAAGATCTTGATAGAACTTAAGTACGCCATCATCAAATAAGTTCTTGGACCGTTTTGGACTCTAGGTTGTTTAGACCTTGATCTAGGATAAACAATAAACACAATGATAATATTGATACGCAGCGGAGGTTTTTCATTCAAACGTTTCACACAATCACTACAATTCTAGACGATCAACTCTAGAACGGTTACTCAACAATAACAGAAATCCTAAGATCCTTGCAGTGATCAAAAACTAAAACCCTAGACCTAGGCGTTCACATCTCACGCCTAGACACACACACTTTATTTAGTCGACTACATTGTAAATTGTGCACACTAAACCAGACACCCCATGTCATTTTTATATACTAGAGGATTAGGGTTTACAAAAAAGACAATTATAATACAATTAGGAAAGTAAATATTCTTCTAGAATCTTCTAAATCCTCCATCTTTTTGTAACTTTCCTTCTTGTCACATTAAGTCCTTCATGTTTCATTCATCTTGTTTTGTATCATCAAATCAATAAACCCAACAATCTTCCCCTATTTGATGATAACAAAACAAACACATTCTTGTACGAACTTCCCTAGACGAAGTAGAGAAATTGCAAAATCATGCAGTTAATTGCCACCCGGGGGAAATTACCCGCAAGGTTCGGTGAGGAGAGTGATACGGGTATGTCGACAAGTAATTTAAAGATTTTTTGATGTTTGTTTTTATTGTTTTTTAAGATTTTGCACAACTCACTAGTGATTTGTCCCAAATCACAAGTGATTTACAACAAATCACAAGTGATTTACAACAAATCACTAGCTTCTTCATGGATCATGCGATGGTGTCAACGAGGCCCACTGCTGATGGTAGGGGGTGTCCATAGATGCAAATCATGAGTTTGCGGGTATCAAGTGGTTGAAAGATAAACCGTTGATAAGATTTGATGATGCACAATGGCTTGTTATTCAAAAAGCCGAGGAAAAGCTTATCAAAGTCTTTGTAAAGCTTCCAGCAAATGACCATGATAAATTAATAAGTGATGCTCATGAATATTATCTTAGTGATGGCGTGAGTAAATCTGCTAAATTGTGGAATGAACAAAGAAAACAGATAATAAAAGACGCCTTTGATGGTTTACTTTTACCTTCTATGGCTAAAGAGGCAAGAGCATTGCTGACAAGTAGAGCCAAAAATTGGTTACTTATGGAATATGGGAAGTTATTATGGGACATATATACATCTGATGATGTTTAGAGTGAAATACAAAATTCATCAAGCATTGAAAAGATGTGACTTGGGCTTTGGATCTCGACAGGAAATAACCCATCTAATGATGTTCATCTTCCCATACCCGTATCTACCATCAGACTAACTAGAGATTTAACCCAAATCGCTAGTGATTTGTTTTAAATCACTTGTGATTTGGGACAATTAAAAGTGAGTTGTGCAAAATCATGCAGTTAATTGCCACCCGGGGGAAATTACCCGCAAGGTTCGGTGAGGAGAGTGATACGGGTATGTGGACAAGTAATTGATCTATTATGGTAACATGATTTTGATCTTTTTTTTCTCGATGATTTGGTGTTTGGAAATGATTGGTTTGAAAAAAGAGAGGTGAGAGGATATGAAGAAATTTGATAAGAAAAGTTCTAAGTTTTTTAGTGAACAAACACACTCTTCATGAACAACCTGATTGTTTGTGTGTTTTGTTTTGTTGGTTTTTTAGACAAAATGAAATGTGGGTTTTTTATAAGATGATCCCATTGTTATAATCTTCTAAAATCTTAGCGCAAACAAAATTGCTAAGGTTCGATGGCAATTGAGGCGAGGGCCTGAGTTTACTTGGGAACGAGAGGACCAGATGAGATTTAAGTATCCACAGTTGTTCGAGGAACAACGTATAGGTTGAATTTCGGGGACGAAATTCCTTTAATGGGGGAATGATTTAACAACTGCCATTTGGGCCTGTTATTTTTATATAACTATCTAATAGAACTTGAGCATAAATGGTCATATCAATACCTATTGTCATAAACAACCAATGTGACATAGATGGCAGCCAGTTAGATGGCATGTGACATACAACTTTTCATTCATTGTGACACAGATCAAACTTTTCATTCATTGTGACACAAATCAAACACAATAAATCTTTGCACCAAACTTTAACAACCTTCTTACACATAAGTAAATAAATTTGACCACCTTTAACTTCTCAACTAACAGCTTCATCTCTGATTTCATTCAGCAAGAGTGTAACATTCTTATTCACCAAGCTAGTTCAATGCATTTACTTAACTTACTTCCTTTTATTAAATTCTTCCACCTGCTGCATTAACTTCTTCCGCCTGCTATTCATCAACCAACACTCCTACCTTTTCTATAACTTTATTTCTATCTATCCACCCTAAAACACACACATACCATTTCATTTTATAAATAAAATATCAAAACCCATTTCTTAAAAACCAACAAAATCTGCATCTCATTTCTTCCCAGTCTCATCTAATTCTGTAGCATACTCTCTTTTTAGGCCAGCTTTTTCTTTTTCATCTTTTGACCGTAGATCTGTTGCTGCTGGCGTTGAGTCAAGTTGATCAAAGTTGGAACCATTAATTTTGTTGTCCTTCTAGTGGCTGCTTTCTTGGAGATGATGATTTTGAATGGTTTTCGCCCACGATTCCCCTGTTTAAATGAGTTGGTGTGCGTATTTCCCTTGCTAAAGGTATAACTTTCAAACGAAACAACTTCAAAAAGTTTAACACCAATCAGTAGAGACTAAACATGTTTCTCTTCATTTTTAGGATGCTTATTAATGAGGTTTTTTGCGTTAGTTAAATAATCTTTGTGTTAATAAGGATGCAACTAATCTGATTATTTTGAGGCTTTAACAAATCTGAAGCTTTTACACTAAACATTAGATACTTTTGTTACAAAACCGAAACCGAATCGACGGGCTGTCGGGTCGTCTCGTTTTTTGTCGGTTCTATCGGTTTCGTCGGTCCAGTTCGGTTTTGAACCTTCGATGCTCAGCCCTACTTTTGTATATTTGATGGATCTATACATTTTAAGTCAAAAAATTAGATGTTTTATAGTATATAATATGGTTTGATTTTGACACTTTGTTTTATTACATATTCATGATGTGTTCTCGGATGTTTATTAATGAGGTTTTTTGTGTTAGATGATGTTGATGTTTGATGAGCTTACGTGTTCGACCGTAAGTGATTATTTGAGGTTAATTTGTTGCATGAGTGAGCTGATAATTGATTAAGTGAGCGTCTTTGAGCTTTGTAAGCGTAATTTTAGTGTCAATTTGTTGATTTTGATGTTTGTTGAGTTGGTGTAGTGCATGTTTGACGTGTGACTGATGTTTATGTGTTTGATTGATGAGGTTTCTAATTATAAGTGATTAGTTGAGGTTAATCTTGTTGTTACTAGTGACTTGATTGAGTGAGTATGTTTGAGTTTACGTGTGCTTAATTTTGGTTGATTCAATGATTTTGATGTTTCTCGAATTCGTGCAGTGTGTTACTGATGTTAATGAGTTTAATGGATGAGGTTTTGGATTACGAGTGATAGTTGTGGTTAGTTTGTGGTGACAGTGAACTGAATTAAGTGATAGAGTGATAGTTGTGGTTAGTTTGTGGTGACAGTGAACTGAATTAAGTGATAGAGTGATTCAACGAGTGTCTTTGGTTGTTGATTTAGCTATAGTTAGCTGCTTGAGTGATTAAGTTATAGTATGGTGTTTGATTGTTGTGTCATTGTGATTATGAAATAAAGTTCGTGATTATACTTAGCAGATTAAGTGATTCATTCCCTGTTAAATTGTTAGTTTGTAGTAACTTTGAAGGCTTAATTTTAGTTAGTTGTATTGTACGAGGAGCAGATTAAGTGAGTTTGTTTGTCTGATTGTTGATTTATAGTGATTTAGAATGCTCCATTTCAGTGAATTTGTTGTACTATCAACTCACTCTACCAAATACTCATCTTGGTGAAGTAGTAACATTTAAAGGTGGTGATGTGAGACGACTAAACTCACTCTACCAAAAGCATCATACTTTCATAAATACATGTTTTGATTACATTCGCAAAAAAATCAGAAATGTGAGCAATTCACCCTTTCTTCCAACGTATGGTTTTCTACTCGAATGCCTAAAGGTGTTCATCCCCATATTAAAGAGTAGTAGTTCATTCGATTTGTATGATAAGTACATTAGGTTTTACTTACGTAGTCGTGACTTTAGTAGTGCCAGGGGAAATACGCCTTTTTATGGAGTCTATATGTTTGGGAATTAAGCACACTGCAAGTAGAATTCCGCCACATAATTGGAATCGTGATAAGTGCAAGTCGATCCTTGTTTCAGAGTTATTATTGGCGTATGTTATATGATTATGTGAGAGTGATAGTGCGTTAAGTGAAGTTATAGAAGATCTTAACCCGTGGTTGATTAAATTTGATAAAGATATGAAAAGACGAAGATGGCTCGTTGAGTTTGTGATCGAGAAGATACAATTTGATGATAGTGAACAATTTGTACAACTATTCGGTCTAATATTAGTAGAACATACCAAGGTATGTAAAAACGAGGCCATGGTTGAGTCGGGAGAAAAGCTTGTATTAAAGACCTTTCCTTCTTGAAGTGTTAAGATACTTAGCCCGTAAATTCCCAGTAATAAGTAATTACTATTTTTTTTATTTAAATAGTATGTATACTCCCGGGAATTTACGGGCTAAGTATCTTAACACTTCAAGAAGGAAAGGTCTTTGCTTCTTCAATACAAGCTTTACTCCCGACTCAACCATGGCCTCGTTTTTACATACCTTGGTATGTTCTACTAATATTAGACCGAATAGTTGTACAAATTGTTCACTATCATCAAATTGTATCTTCTCGATCACAAACTCGACGAGCCATCTTCGTCTTTTCATATCTTTATCAAATTCAATCAACCACGGGTTAAGATCTTCTACAACTTCACTTAACGCACTATCACTCTCACATAAGCATATAACATACGCCAATAATAACTCTGAAACAAGGATCGACTTGCACTTATCACGATTCCTATTATGTGGCGGAATTCTACTTGTAGTGTGCTTAATTCCCAAACATATAGACTCCATAAAAAGGCGTATTTCCCCTGGCACTACAAAAGTCACGACTACGTAAGTAAAACCTAATGTACTTATCATACAAATCGAACGAACTACTTCTCTTTAATATGGGGATGAACACCTTTAGGCATTCGAGTAGAAAACCATACATTGGAAGAAAGGGTGAATTGGTTACATTTCTAATTTTTTCGCGAATGTAATCAAAACGTGTATTTATGAAAGTATGATGCTTTTTGTAGAGTGAGTTTATTCGTCTCACATCACCACCTTTAAATGTTACTACTTCACCAAGATGAGTATTTAAATGTCACATCACCACCTTTGAATACTCGCTTTACTTTAATTAAGTTCGTGTCTTTAATAGTTGATATGCAGTGATTCTGAATGCTCGTTTTATTAAAGATATACTTTGTGTTAGCTAATTGAGTATTAATTTCAACTTGTTTTTGTAAGAATAGGTTGGTGTGTTATAATGTTATCGTAGCGTTATTACAAATGCTTGTGGTTAATTTGTATATTTAATGGATCTATAAATTTTTAGTCAAAAGATGAGCAGATGTTTTATTGTACTATGGTTTGATTGTGACTATTTTTGTATGTTATTTACATCTCATCCGATTTTCGTCCAAAACCATGGCTTCGTTAATCCAACCGTCAACCCTAAAATTGTAGTCGACTCCTCATTCTCTGCTGCTGCACTAGAGAACGGTGAAGCTGCAAGTCTCATTGCTCTTGTCGGTCCTGCCAATTAAGTTCTACACAACCAAGTAAGTTCTTTCTTTTTAAACATATTTGTACATCATTACATTAGTAATGATCATAGTTAAACCTAAATGCTTCTTTTTTATCATATGCATATCCGAAGACACAATTGCTTGAGTTGGACCACATACACTAGTACAAACAGCGCCTTCGCAGGCGACATTTTTTGCATAATGCCGACGTCATGACGTCGGCACAATGAGGTGTCGACGTCATGTCGTCGGCACGATCTTGTCGAGAATGCCTCGTCGGGACTGAAGATACCGACAAACGACGCCGACGAAAATGTGGGACCCACATGATTTTCCGGTCAAACGTTTTTGTTGTTCGACAATAATATACCGACGCCAAGTCGTCGGTATAATACTAAATAATTAACGATTTAATTAGCTAAACTAATTAGAGTCAACGAAGTCAAACAAATGTGTAAATAATACCGACGACATTACGTCGGTATGATTAACAATAGTCAACGTGAAGTCAACAAAATTGTAAATAATACCGACGTCATGTCGTCGGTGTTATTTACAATAGTCAACGAAAGGTCAACAAAATTGTAAATAATACCGACGTCATGACGTCGGTATTATTTATAATAGTCAACAACTTCAATATGATACCGACGACATGGCGTCGGTATCATATGAACAAGTCAATAACATATTCATTATACCGACGACATGTCCACGGTATTGAAGTTGTATTGCAGCTGCAATGCCCAGATTTTTGCCGCAAAAATTTGCAGCAAAAATCTACAGAAACCTGGTTTCTAACCTGCTTTCTATAACCACTACATACAATACATTCCAATACAAACAACGGCTAAAACGGCTATAAACTTTATAACGGCTAAAACGGTTATAGCCCATCCGATAGTCTTGTGTTTGCATTTAAGGTGTTTGTGAAAATGTCTATGTGATTGGGATAGTCTTGTGTTTGCATTTAAAGTCATTTTAGTGTCGTAGTTGTATGATGCTGCTACTTTCGAAAGTCTCAAACATGTGGTATAAGGAGATCATGAGTTAAAGTTTCAATTTCTATTGTTTTTGCATTTTTACAGTGAACGGAAACAGGAGATCATGAGTGATATTGAGAATGAACTTACAGAAATGATGTTAAAGCTTGATAAAAAGAATCAGGAGATCATAAATGATATTCTGAATCAACAAAAAGAAATGATTAGAGATCTTGAGACCGAAAGGCCAAAAGGTAAGATGGCGGGGACCCACGGGTTTGGTAAGGAATTTGTGAGAAGTCTTTGGGTTGATGAGATTTTTAAGAGTAAGCATATGAAAAAAAAAATCGATGGCTTGGCAAGAATGCAGCATTCAATGAAACTTGAGTTTGATAATATGGGATTGTCAAAATATCCGGTAATTACTCTTGCTTTGTTTCTTAAAGCCTCAATATATGTAACCTTATTCATCATAAACCATATAACCTACTTATATCCCATAACCTACTTATCAAATATAAGATTAAGCCAGTTATGGTGTGTTTACAATTGCCTTTTTTAAGTGCGTATTTTACTATAAAATAGCAAGATTTTGACAATACTCTTAAGCCTCAAATATACTTAAACTAGCTTCAAGGCCCGCCCGATGGGCGGCTAGCTTTTAGAATTCGTTTATAAGCTAAAAGAAATAGTAAGAGTTGTTGCAAGTCATGCCTTTTAAGTGTGATAAATTGCCTATGAAATATTTGGGGTATGAAATATTTGGGGTCACTTTGTTGGCAAAAAGGCTTGGGGTTAGTGATTGTACCAAAATTAAATTAGCATACTGCAATAAGGAATCCCAAACACCTTACAGATTTTTTCATATAAACACCAAAATGCTTATTCACTATAAAATATACGCAGATAACAATAATTAATAGTTAGGTAAAATATTATGTAGGTACCAACCTATAAGCCCAACACCCAATTGCATAAAATGGGTCAAAAACTTTGTAATAGTTACTTATCTGAAATAAGTATAACAATGATAGCAATAGGGATGAACATAACATGATCATGAACATAACATTATAGCATTAATAGTAAGCAAGAATTTCATAATTACATAAGATGGTTTTCATATGCTACAAATACCTTTATAAAAATAATAAGGTGTATAGCTGCCGCCATGTCAGATATATTAAGTATATGCCAACTCAAAAGTAGAGGAACGCCTCATGACCTTACTTTGGCAAATCGAGCCCTTATTTCTTATAAATCTTCATCATCATCGAGATCCTCATCCTACAAATTCAAATAAACAGTTTATTTTAGAAACGGCCCACACTGGTCCAAGTCTTTTTTTATGTTCATTCAACCTTTTGAAACTTGATATTAAAAGTTTTAAACTTTTACGTAGTTATAATCATAAATGGGCAAAAAGTGCTTGTCAATTATCGACCCATAGTAAAAATGACCCAACTTTAACCTTTCAGCCAACCCGCACATCTTTCACCCTCAAGCTTTGCTACATTACTTACAGGCACCCAAGTCCCAGCAAGAACTTCTGCACCTTACAAAACATATAAAAACATTTCTATAACGGGAAGGGAGGCATGTATTAGAATATTAATAATTTACTGGTATCATCTAATTGTCATTTGGTGCTCAAAACATACAGTTCATGACCCGCTTTTTTTGTACAAAAGTGACCCATTACCAGCCCATGAATGATATTAAAGCTTGATAAAAAGGTAAGATGGCGGAGACCCACGGGTTTGGTAAGGAATTTATGAGAAGTCTTTGGGCTGATGAGATTTTTAAGTGTAAGCATATGAAAAAAAAAATCGATGGCTTGGCAAGAATGCAGCATTCAATGAAACTTGAGTTTGATAATATGGAATTGTCAAAAAATCGGGTAATTACTCTTGCTTTGTTTCTTAAAGCCTCAATATATGTAACCTTATTCATCATAAACCATATAACCTACTTATATCCCATAACCTACTTATCAAATATAAGCTTAAGCCAGTTATGGTGTGTTTACAATTGCCTTTTTTAAGTGCGTATTTTACTGTAAAATAGCAAGATTTTGACAATACTCTTAAGCCTCAAATATACTTAAATTCTAGTCGGGTTTATATAAGTATTACTTTTATATTCCTATTAAGGTTTTAATTTCTTGGCTTTCAGTTTTTTTCTTTGGATGAACTAAATAAGAACCACACAAGAATAGAAAAATTACAAGCGAGGGAGAGGGAGCGAATTATGATAAGATTAGGTTTCTGGCCTGCTAATCCTCCTGCAGCTTCTCCACATGTCGGTTCTGCACCATCATCGCCACCAGCCAATCATGCCGAAGCATGTATATATTTTGACTCTTGAGGTCAGCTGTTATATCGTGAGGTCATACTTCTACAAAATTATACCTTAGTTTATGTTTTATTTACAAAGCTTCTTTTTACACATTGTCTGATGTGTCGCCTTCACCTTCATCATTTGAAAGAGGTTTATAGCCTACTCTGATAGCCAATCAATCCTCTTGCAGCTTCTTCACATGTCGGTTGTGTATCGTCATCGTCAACCATTCATCCTGAAGCAGGTATCCTTTTGAGGTCAAATGATATATTTTGACGCTTGAGGTCAGCTGTTATATCGTGAGGTCATACTTTGAACCAGGTGCACATTTTTTAACTAAGTGAAACCGATGTGTCACAGGTAAACCCGGGTCCGCCACAGTCCTCAACCAGCATCAGGTATACTTGCTTCTACAAAATCATACCTTAGTTTATGTTTTATTTACAAAGCTTCTTTTTACATAGTTCTTTTTACACATGGTCTGATGTGTCGCCTTCACCTTCATCATCTAAAAGAGGTTTATAGCCTACTTTGACAATTATTTTTTGTCAGGATGTTTTAATATTTAATTTTAATTTTAATTGAGTATGGTGTTTACCCTCTGCATAAACATTCGACTGTTAGAAATCAACATCAACCAGTGATTTATTTACAATTGCCTGAGACAATATGGATAACAAGATGGCGGTTGCACATGTTTCGGAGATCATGGGGGCATCCCATGATTTGTGGTAACCGCTAGGGCTTTGTAGCCCACGATCTCTGTTTTGGCGGGAAAGCCTAAAGTAAGAGGAGACGTGGGTATGACCAGGTCAAGGTAGCTCTCCGTTGTAGTCCCTTCGAGAGGGATACTGATGAGGCGAAAAGTGTACCGCTTTTCGGGGGTCATTTAAGCCCTAAATCGTATTTATTTGATCAAATATTGCCCTAAATCGTTCCTTTTGTCATTTTAGGTACTTTGGAGATGAAATTTGGAAAAGGAAGCATTTTGGACGTTTTTGGAGCATAAAAGTGAAGAAAACGACAAAGTCTCTAAATCTGCTGGAATAGTACCTGTGACGGCGTCAAGCCCCAGTGTGACGCCGTCAATCCTTGATAAGCCAGAGAGGATTTTGGAAGATTAAAGGGGGACGGCGTCAAGAAGGCCATCAAGAAACCCTAACCGCAGCGAAGTGACGGCGTCAAGACTCAACCTGACGACGTCAGAAGCCATTGAGTGACGACGTCAGAATGACAACTTGCACAAGAAGAAACCCTAGTAAAACCGTCACATGCTGATCAAGACAATCACAACTTACGCGTGGAGTAGCTGTCACTGTTTTGGCCATAAAATCTTCATACGAACTCGGATTTGGGTGATTCAAAAGGCCACGCGAAGAGGACGAAAAGATCTACAATTTGATGAAAATGGGAAGTTGACGCCGTCACTTGTACGAGCTGACGCCGTCAAGCCTTGCCGACAGAAATATTGCCTATAAATACAACATCATAACTTCACTTTTTGTAGGCCCTAAACCCTAAGTCCGATTCTAGGGTTTAGGTAGGTGTTTTTCCAGCAACTTAGAAGGTCTTAATCACTCCATAAACATCTTGTAATGGTGTGTTGATTCTATCTTAATTATTTCTTCCATTATTATTGTTGCTTGTTCTTCATTGATTATGTTTTACTAAATCACCTAGTGTTTACCTATGATTGTGTGAAACTTGTGTATAACTAATTAGATCTTATTGATTTCTTGTTGATGTGTGTGTCCATCTCCATCAATTAGGGCGTGACAACTTCAATAGATCTAATTGGTTTAGCTTATAATTCTTGTTTCCTATTGTCTCTTGTATGATTGGATGATATCAATGTTAGGCTTAAGAAAACTGGCTAACCTCCTACACGGTAACTTGCTTGAACGTCTTAAGAAACATGAACAAAGGTGTACTAAGGTTAATTGGTTGTATTTAATGCATAAGCGAATTCTAGTGACCCCATGTTAGGAGCTTCTTAGCCGGCTCGACATAGGAGTGAAGTAGGAGCTTATAGAGTTGGGGAAGATCGTACACACCCCCACGATTGGTATTAAGGAATACAACCTGTCAATTAAAACAAGGTGTGACAATTCAATAGGTAGAATTGGATAGCTAGCAAGGAGTAACATATCATAGGTAGACATGCTTCACTTCCCTTGTAGAACCCTAGTTTACTTTCCTTCACATTAGTTTAAGTAGTAGTTTTTGGGTTAGTTGATTAGCAACTAATTCCGCCTCTCCTTCCAAAACCAGAGATTTTTACTTGCTTTCCATAAAATATAAAAATACAAAAAGAATCATCCCTCACCTCTAGACCTAGTAGATAAATTTCAATCCTAACGAACACTATTCTTTGAGTTGAACGATCAATCCCCCGGTACTTGCCACTACACTATACTACATCGGTCAGGTACACTGCCTGGTGGGGATTGCAAGCCTCTTGAGATCCCTAGAGAGGTAAAACCTGTTGTAAGGTCGCAAAACCACGCATCAAGTTTTTGGCGCCGCAGCCCGGGGAGTAGTTATTGCTTAGGTTGAAATTTTATTTTTATTAGGTCTACTCACAAGATTCCTATCAAGTGAGATTTTTTCTTTTTATTTTGTAGCTTTCTCGTAGTCTATCTTTTCTTTGTGATTTTGTTTGTAATTTGCTTCAAATGGACTTTTCACTTAGACTTCTAAGATTGCAAGATATGGTTGAGTGGCTAGAACACCAAGGAGTTCAAAATACCTCATTTAGAGATACCTATGAATCATATGAGCCTTCACCTAAGATAGATTCTTATGAACAACCTCCATGTTTAGGATCTCAGCTTAGTGAGGCCAATATGAAAAGCGACCTAGTTTGCCAAGGAATTGTGGATAGAGACGAAGCAATAAACCATAAGTTGGATGAAGCGCTAGGTTTGTTATCATCACTACCTAAGAAAACAATTGATGAGGATATAGGTGATCTTGACACGTGGAATGATGAGGTAAACACCATAAGCCCACAAAATACTCAACCATCATTTGAGGCACCCACACCGCCCGTGACTTACCCGGAAGAAGTAGAAGAGACTTTAGGAATCCCGATGGAGGTAGAACCCTTGGACCAAGCACAACTAGAGGATATAGGTTTGAACACTTTTAGTGATGACCTTACTCTTAGTTCTAGGGAATTTCCTAGTGTTGATAAGCCGGAACCTCAACCTTTACACAACTTTTCATCCTTAGATTTACATCTAGGAGACAAAAGAGGAACCGACCCACCCATAAACCAATATTATCCGGGTAGTTTTAGGATGAAGGAAGCCATTCACTCACCCCCTTCACCTCACGTGGCATATTTCCACCCTAAGGGTGTGTATCGCTACTTCCACCCGCACTTAATCCTAAGTGTAGGGAAAACCTCCCCTATTTCCGTTAAATAAGGGTAGAGTCAGGCTCGTGACTCGAACAAAAACAAGCGCTTCTTGGGAGGCAACCCAAGCTTTATTTGTTTGTTTGTTTGTTTGATTTTATTTGTTTCCGTATGCAAGTTTAATTGTTATTGTTTGTGCTCATGTTTCAAAGTAAATTGTGAAAATGCTTTATTTTGTTTTTAACTTCGTCTTAACTACATATAAAGGTATTTTGCAAAAGATAAGTGTAAGGGAATCCAAATTTGTTTACAAGAACAAGATTGAACATGAATCACAACAATATTAAATGAGCATGCATACTAGTAATTGTTAGAGTCAAATGCTTGTATCGAGTCATAATGAATATTTTGCAGGATTTCCAGGAAGTGAGGCATAAGTTTTTCCAGAAATTTTCCGGAAACTAACCATAAAATTTCTGCAGGTCACTTCTGACGGCGTCAAGGTTAACACCTGACGGCGTCAAGTGTAAAATTCTGGAAATTTTGCAAGTTTTGTTTTTCTACCGGAGTCATAAAGTTTTTGTTAAATCTTTAGTTTTATAAACTCCAGAAAATCTGCAAATATTCTTTCTACAAGCATTATATCCTTAATCGTTTTGTTTTTATTTCTAAGTCTGGAATTACATCTAGTTGTGAGTTTTCTTTGTTCAGGTTGATGCTTTGGGTTTTTTGTGTTTGTTTTCTCAGGTTTAACAGGTTATATTGGACAAGAAGATGATTTATATTTCGGAAGGGAAGCTTTCAACGTTCATTTTCTTGGAGGAGGATTTAACCATGTTACCGGATTATCCACATCGAACGAATCAGGGGAGTATTTGTTTTCATTCTTTTACCTTATTTATTTTACATCCTTTGAATGAATATTGGGGACAATGTTCAGCTTAAGTGTAAGGGGAGGGTAAATGATGATACCTTAGAGAATACAATTGCACTTGATTTTTGTTTGTTTGATGGTAGATGTGTAATAAAACTGAGATAAATACTTGTTAGGGCAATTTTAGTGCCAAATTTAAAAAATTTTACAACATTTAGGAGTGAAACTTTGGTCTTAATGAGCGTCTCATGGATAGGAAGTTATATGACTAGCACAAAGACCGTACCACTAAAAAATTTTCCACCCCCCAAATATGTGAGGTTCGCCCCTAGAATTGGTAGGAAAAGCATTTATGCTATGATGTGTGTACCGGTAGCACTTAGATTCTAGAAATTGCGTTAGGACCATTCCGAGGCCACAAGTGAGACTACATTCGTGTAGTTAGATTTACTACATGATAAGAGGCATTAGGATTAACCCATTGTTTTACACCTGTGTTTTTGTTATAATTACTTTGGCTACATTGGTCAAGTAATTCTCCCACACCCTTTGCGTTGTACCCATTTTTGATACACGATACCCCTAGTACACCCCTCAGAGCCTATCTTTTTGTTTCGACCTTTAAGCATTTTACTTAAAGGAAGAATTTGTTTACACCCCACTTAAATGTACACCCAAATCGCCTTAGCCTACCTTATGTGCACTCATCTTTAGTGCATTATTGTGACAACATTTGTTTAAACCCTTAGTTAATTATCTAATTGATCACATGGTTGCTAAGTCGAGTCATATCCTTGTACATATTGTTTTGGGATGATTGGGACTTATGGGTAAAGTACTAGTGTAATAGAGTAATGGGGAAGAACATCATTTATTACCCCCATATGTACGTTAATATTTTAAAGTACTCCAAATGTTTCGATTATCTTGATTCGAGTCATTAGAATAATTTTATGTAAAGTATGTAAAAGTTCAAGTGTAGGGATGGTACAAAGAATCCCTAGTGATGTATTGTTTTGGATGGTAGGGCAAGAGTGTATGCAAAAAAAAAAAAAAAAAAAAAAAAAAAAGAGAAAAAAAAAGTGAAGAAAAAGCATACGGACTACCATCCGCCTCTATCTTTTATTTATGTTTTGTTTTGTTCTATGTTTATTAGTTCGTGATTAGTTTAAGTTGAGTCGAGTCTTGGCTTAGCAACGCCTCATTCTACATGTAATTGACCAAGATGATTGACTTGCCACAAGTAAAAATATCCTTATCCAACAAACCGTGTTTTCCTTATCCCTACACCTAACGTTACAACCCTTAAAAGACCTCTTTGATAGTTTATCCTAGGTGCTTACGCCAATGTGGTGGAGGTTTTATCCTTTCCCAAGCCTATGGTAATCTATTTGCTATGACAGGTAATGAGTGATATTTCTCCATTTTCATATATAAATTTACAACACCCGAGAGATGAGAGTATCCAAACACTTAATGTGAGGTGCTAGTGTATAATTTCTGTGCTTGTTTTGACTAAGGTGGAACGACTATTTGTTGTAATTACTTTTATATTAGCGTTAAATGACCCCTAACTTGTATTTTGATTAGAATAAAAGCGCATTTGCTTGAGGACAAGCAAATCTCAAGTGTAAGGGTATTTGATGAGGCGAAAAGTGTACCGCTTTTCGGGGGTCATTTAAGCCCTAAATCGTATTTATTTGATCAAATATTGCCCTAAATCGTTCCTTTTGTCATTTTAGGTACTTTGGAGATGAAATTTGGAAAAGGAAGCATTTTGGACGTTTTTGGAGCATAAAAGTGAAGAAAACGACAAAGTCTCTAAATCTGCTGGAATAGTACCTGTGACGGCGTCAAGCCCCAGTGTGACGCCGTCAATCCTTGATAAGCCAGAGAGGATTTTGGAAGATTAAAGGGGGACGGCGTCAAGAAGGCCATCAAGAAACCCTAACCGCAGCGAAGTGACGGCGTCAAGACTCAACCTGACGACGTCAGAAGCCATTGAGTGATGACGTCAGAATGACAACTTGCACAAGAAGAAACCCTAGTAAAACCGTCACATGCTGATCAAGACAATCACAACTTACGCGTGGAGTAGCTGTCACTGTTTTGGCTATAAAATCTTCATACGAACTCGGATTTGGGTGATTCAAAAGGCCACGCGAAGAGGACGAAAAGATCTACAATTTGATGAAAATGGGAAGTTGACGCCGTCACTTGTACGAGCTGACGCCGTCAAGCCTTGCCGACAGAAATATTGCCTATAAATACAACATCATAACTTCACTTTTTGTAGGCCCTAAACCCTAAGTCCGATTCTAGGGTTTAGGTAGGTGTTTTTCTAGCAACTTAGAAGGTCTTAATCACTCCATAAACATCTTGTAATGGTGTGTTGATTCTATCTTAATTATTTCTTCCATTATTATTGTTGCTTGTTCTTCATTGATTATGTTTTACTAAATCACCTAGTGTTTACCTATGATTGTGTGAAACTTGTGTATAACTAATTAGATCTTATTGATTTCTTGTTGATGTGTGTGTCCATCTCCATCAATTAGGGCGTGACAACTTCAATAGATCTAATTGGTTTAGCTTATAATTCTTGTTTCCTATTGTCTCTTGTATGATTGGATGATATCAATGTTAGGCTTAAGAAAACTGGCTAACCTCCTACACGGTAACTTGCTTGAACGTCTTAAGAAACATGAACCAAGGTGTACTAAGGTTAATTGGTTGTATTTAATGCATAAGCGAATTCTAGTGATCCCATGTTAGGAGCTTCTTAGCCGGCTCGACATAGGAGTGAAGTAGGAGCTTATAGAGTTGGGGAAGATCGTACACACCCCCACGATTGGTATTAAGGAATACAACCCGTCAATTAAAACAAGGTGTGACAATTCAATAGGTAGAATTGGATAGCTAGCAAGGAGTAACATATCATAGGTAGACATGCTTCACTTCCCTTGTAGAACCCTAGTTTACTTTCCTTCACATTAGTTTAAGTAGTAGTTTTTGGGTTAGTTGATTAGCAACTAATTCCGCCTCTCCTTCCAAAACCAGAGATTTTTACTTGCTTTCCATAAAATATAAAAATACAAAAAGAATCATCCCTCACCTCTAGACCTAGTAGATAAATTTCAATCCTAACGAACACTATTCTTTGAGTTGAACGATCAATCCCCCGGTACTTGCCACTACACTATACTACATCGGTCAGGTACACTGCCTGGTGGGGATTGCAAGCCTCTTGAGATCCCTCGAGAGGTAAAACCTGTTGTAAGGTCGCAAAACCACGCATCAGATACCCCAAAGGGCTTAGGGCTTCGATTGGCGGAGTCCCACATGGTAACCATTTCGTAGACGAATGGTTTTACGCCAATGAAACGTGTTAGGAGATTAACCTTTGCCTCCGAAGGGAGGGCTTTCTACAGGTTCGAAGGGGAGTCCTTCGACCCGTTCGGAGGGTACATCATCACGTCCCTGTGCATGGATGGCCAATAATATCCAAGTTTCATTACTTTCGAAACAACGGAGCGAGGGCATGCGTGCAATCCGCAGGATCCTTCGTGAACCTCATGGATTATGTCCTTAACCTGTTTTGGTCCTACGCAATGAAGCCATGGAGATAAAAAGGACCTTTTGTAGTGATTATACCCAATAAGCCTATCTTGGGGAGCTTTGACCCTAACTTTTCTTGCTAGCTTAGGATCCGTCAAACCCCAACAGGGTTATGTATATCAAAACAATCAGATACCCTTGCAAGGAAGTCAAAGAGCACACAAAGAAGGTAGAGACCTATACAACATTGGATGAATACGTTTATGTCATGGATATGAATTTGAAGGATGAGAGGATTAGGAAGAGTCTAAGTGGGGAAGATTTGACAAAGATGGATGATGTGGTTAAGAAGGCAAAGAAATGGATTGACATAAATGAGATGGTGGAAACTAATGTGATAGCAGACAAGAAGAAGGAACTGCATTGGGTGTGGTCCATGTGTGAGTCCGTAGTGGGTCAGTTTACATGAAAAGGGGCTTCATTCACGCCTACAAGAGTTTATGATCGATGTTTGGAAGAAACTGTCTTTTGGAACACCATCAATATTGTTTCCGTATGCATTTATGATCTTTTTGCACAAGGATGATCGCTAGAAGTTCTTTTTCGCTTGATTTGTGAATCTACGTCTTTTGTGACCAAATTACTGTTGTGGTTTTTCTATGTAGAGTATTTCTGGATATGTTATAACTTTGTGTTTGACTAACATGCAGTTCCAAATTTATGTTGCCTTACTTGCTATAGATAATGCTAATTTCAACTTCTATCTTGGTGACCATCCACATGGCACGTCATAATTTGGGTGCGTTAATTTTGATTATGAAGCCCGACATGGGATTAGTAAACCCTTTTTAACTATGTAGCTTAGAGTTGGTATACCAATATCCAAGCTTTTTGAGCTAGTTTTAATCCCCATAATCCAATCTTCTGATCTAGTACAAAATTTTATGTTCTGCAGTCTACAGTTTCTATAACTGTTTGTCATAGCGTAACACTGAACTATAATTAGCATACACAGCTCATAGAATTCTATTATATTCAACGATATATTTGTTTAA
The DNA here is from genome assembly GCA_021014915.2 of Artemisia tridentata subsp. tridentata. Classification (NCBI taxonomy): domain Eukaryota; kingdom Viridiplantae; phylum Streptophyta; class Magnoliopsida; order Asterales; family Asteraceae; genus Artemisia; species Artemisia tridentata. The sequence goes on from CP139508.1 coordinate 8,751,332, forward strand.
GTATAAAATACCCAATGATAAACCACACTCCTTTATCAAATAAAACAAGGTATCAAGGAGTTACGGACACTCGTGTTGAATGAGATAATGAAGGAGTGTGGACTGTCATGAACAATACACACAGTATCAATATCGCATTCAACGCGTCTCAATTATTAAGGCAGATATACCTAACGTTGTAGATGGGTTACATTGCGAAATATGAACACCGTCCTTAGTACCATTTGAGATGCTTGATCCTGATCGCCAGGTTTGGCTCGATAATCAGCTTCCATTCTCGAAAGAGCCAAACCTTGTGATCAAGATCAAACACACAAACTTGTAATCCTTTTAGAGAGAAAAAGGGGAGTCGCAAAAGGTAATTGCTTATACAAAAAAGATGAAGTTCATCATCTTGAATTCAATAACAAAAAAAAACATACATGAACGCATTGACAATTCAGTTATCTTGAATTACTTAACGAGTAAAACATACGAGTAGCATAGAAAATTTCACCTTTTGGGCAAGTTGACGGTTTACCGACGAGTTACTGCAAATTGGATTCAGACTTGCTACCCTTTTCAATTTGTGATGATTTAACTGGTGTCATTTCACGTGGTGGTGGCATAGATTTTGGAATTACATGTGTTGAACAGATTTATTTACGGGGGGAACATGTTAGCTTATTTGTGTGGATTAGTTAGTATCTTTTTTGGTGTATGTAGTATATATATATATATGTCTTGTCGCGAGTTTTGTTCAATATTATGCCCCTCTTCTTATTTTCATGATTGATAGTGTTTATGTAAAACAGTTTCAAATATATGTCTAAACATTTGAAGAAAACACTGATAAAATTGAATACAAATTAATCTCACTTCCCACCAGTTCAAAGAATTTACAAAAGGGAAAAGGACTATGCAACAAAACATATACATGTTCTAGAAAATAAGAATAAATAGCTAGTCAACAACAAACTTCTACTATCAAGAAATCTTGAACTTAAACTTGTCAACATGGCAGCGATCCAAAAGCCCGATTGAAAAAATTCTGTGAAGTGCAACTGTCCATTTGTAGATATTCATCCGCCAGTTGTGGCTTGAACACCAAGTATTGCATTTGGTCTTCACTCATGATCTAGTTATGTTAGTCCCTGATACTTCAGAGATCGATCACTATTTTACCGCAAACAGAAGCCCAAACGTTGGCAAATGTCAGAAAATGCTGAACCACTAGTTTTTGTTGCACAATTGTCAGAAAATAACGATCTTCAGAATGAGAACATACATATGTCTACAGTTCTTGAAAAGTTTAAGGAAGATATAATTGTTTCTCATGTGGATTTACGCTTTAAAGATTTTGTCCTTCTGGAAAAGGATGCAAACTTTGGTCTTTTGCAGAACCAAATCAAGATGCTCTAATAAACTCTTCTGACTCTATCTCTGCTCTAGAGTACAAGAATCAAATGCTTGAAATATCGTCATGTAAACTGCAACATGAACTAGAAATTAAGGGTGCAGAACTTGTGGATGCAATAAAACACCGGAAAGTGTTAGCTGAGTTGCAATTGATGGACACAAAGAAGGCTATGGAGAGTTTGGAAATTGAAATTATTGAATTCAAAACCGTTCTCGGTGAAAAGAACACTTTTATAGAATCACTGAAAGGAAATCTAGAAAGTGGTTTTTGTAAAGTTAACGATGTAATCATACCTGGTTTGATTGACTAGCAATTGCCTCGTGCAATTGCCTCGTTTCTTTCACAAGTAACACTTTCTAGATCTCCTTTCAGTGATTCTACTTTTCACCGAGAACGGTTTTGAATTCAAGAATTTCAATTTCCAAACTCTCCATAGCCTTCTTTGTGTCCATCAATTGCACCTCAGCTAACACTTTTACTCTTAGGGCATCTTCAGCATTTTCTGTCAGCAAATGAATCTCAGAGGAAAGTGATTCTATAGACTGATGCTGTCTGAAAAGATCTGCCTCAAGAGTCGATATTAGGGCTGCCTTTTCCTTCAACTGAGCTTCAAGAACAGCGCTTTTTACAATATTTTCATAAAGCTCACACGCTAAAGCTTTGAAAGAAGTTTCAAATTCCAAAGTATCATCTTTCCGGTGTTTTATTGCATCCACAAGTTGTGCACCCTTAATTTCTAGTTCATGTTGCAGTTTACATGACGATATTTCAAGCATTTGATTCTTGTACTCTAGAGCAGAGATAGAGTCAGAAGAGTTTATTAGAGCATCTTGCATCTTGATTTGGTTCTGCAAAAGACCAAAGTTTGCATCCTTTTTCAGAAGGACAAAATCTTTAAAGCGCAAATCCACATGAGAAACAATTATCTCTTCGTTAAACTTTTCAAGAACTGTAGACATATGTATGTTCTCATTCTGAAGATCGTTATTTTCTGACAATTGTGCAACAAAAACTAGTGGTTCAGCATGTTCTAACAATTGCCAACGTTTGGGCTTCTGTTTGCGGTAAAATAGTGATCGATCTCTGAAGTATCAGGGACTAACATAACTAGATCATGAGTGAAGACCAAATGCAATACTTGGTGTTCAAGCCACAACTGGCAGATGAATATCTACAAATGGACAGTTGCACTTCACATAATTTTTTTCAATCGGGCTTTTGGATCGCTGCCATGTTGACAAGTTTAAGTTCAAGATTTCTTGATAGTAGAAGTTTGTTGTTGACTAGCTATTTATTCTTATTTTCTAGAACATGTATATGTTTTGTTCCATAGTCCTTTTCCCTATTGTAAATTCTTTGAACTGGTGGGAAGTGAGATTAATTTGTATTCAATTTTATCAGTGTTTTCTTCAAATGTTTAGACATATATTTGAAACTGTTTTACATAAACACAATCGATCATGAAAATAAGAAGAGGGGCATAATATTGAACAAAACTCGCGACAAGACATATATATATATATACTACATACAACAAAAAAGATACTAACTAATCCACACAAATAAGCTAAATGTTCCCCCCGTAAATAAATCCGTTCTACACATGTAATTCCAAAATCTATGCCACCATCACATGAAAGGACACCAGTTAAATCATCACAAATTGAAAGGGGTAGCAAGTCTGAATCCAATTTGCAGTAACTCGTCGGTAAACCGTCAACTTGCCCAAAAGGTGAATTTTTCTATGCTACTCGTATGTTTTACTCGTTAAGTAATTCAAGATAACTGAATTGTCAATGCATTCATGTATGCTTTTTTTGTTATTGAATTCAAGATGATGAACTTCATCTTTTTTGTATAAGCAGTTACCTTTTGCGACTCCCCTTTTTCTCTCTAAAAGGATTACAAGTTTGTGTGTTTGATCTTGATCACAAGGTTTGGCTCTTTCGAGAATGGAAGCTGATTGTCGAGCCAAACCTGGCGATCAGGATCAAGCATCTCAAATGGTACTAAGGAGGGTGTTCATATTTCGCAATGTAACCCATCTACAACGTTAGGTCTATCTGCCTTAATAATTGATACGCGTTGAATGCGATATTGATACTGTGTGTATTATTCATGACAGTCCACACTCCTTCATTATCTCATTCAACACGAGTGTCCGTAACTCCTTGATACCTTGTTTTATTTGATAAAGGAGTGTGGTTTATCATTGAGTATTTTATACTTAAACAAATATATCGTTGAATATAATAGAATTCTATGACATTAGTAACTCACTTAAAGAAAATGTTGGAATACCGCAAGTTTAAAGAAAGGAGTAAAGCAGAAGTTGAAGAGAGTTTAAGAAAAGAAAAAATGGAAAATCCATCAAGAATCGTCTACTCCTTTGGTGTATCTCATGAACATCCAGGCACGTTTATCTTAACATGCATCACTTAAGGGGAATCGTTTGATTCAAGTTGCATTGAAGACCCCTATTTGATGATGACAAAAAAGGGAAGAAGGTTAATTTGCAGCTTGAAGATCATCTTTCATGTACTTAGTTTTGTCATGTATATATGTGTGTAATATATATATATATATATATATATATATATATATATATATATATATATGTGTGTGTGTGTGTGTGTGTGTGTGTGTGTGTGTGTGTATATGTGTGTGAATCTAAAAAAATACAATTAGCGCTAGGACCTCTTTCCAATAAGGGAGTATAGATTACATATATTGAACAAGATTCTCCCAAATTTTCACATCTTCATGTTGTGAAAAGGATCTTTAGATACTTGAAGGGTCAACCTAAATTGGGCCTTTGGTAATTAACTGCATGATTTTGCACAACTCACGTTAATCAGGGCCGGGGCATATGCTTTGAAGTGTAAATGGCTGGTGACAAAATAGGGGTGTAACCCATGAGTCTGTTTCAGCCGAACAAAGTGTCATTTAGCTTCTTTCAAACCGTTCTTGTGCAGTCTCTAGCTCTGACCGCATCTCTTTGATGCTATTGAACACATTTCTGATATGGAAGAACTACAGAACCAAGTGTCAGAGGCAATCAAAGTTAACGTGTCGTGGCTTCAAGCTCACTTAGAAGCCATTCACAAAAGGACAGAAGCCAAGAAACATGTTCCATTGTGGCTGGCTTTCGTTGGTGACACATGAATATATATTTATATCAAGAGTTGTTAATAAAGTTCGAATACAGTTTTTTTCGTTTTTGAGTTTTGCATGGTTTACTTATGTAGTGGGAGTATGTCGTATGCACCCCTTCTAGAAATCTACCAACTTTGGTGGTTTGCCTCAAGTGCTTGATATATTCCATGCGAGTGGGGTATGTAACCTAGAAGGGGTATGACATATGTACCCCACTAACCTAGATTTCAAGTCAATCATGCCATACCCCTTTTAGGTTAGTGGGAGTATGACATACGTACCCCCATTAACCTAGAAGGGGGTATTATTTGTGAACCCCCACTCCCATAGAAAGGGTGTTACATCTCCAAATGAGATCAGTTTTTGCTTCAAGGTAATCCAACAACATTTTTGCTGTGACTTCATTATCGAACCCACCTACACTAACTTGTGTGACACTATTTAATTGGTTGGGTGCAAACGGTATTATAATTGACAAAGCGTAGAGAGGATTTACCTCAACATGAATACCTCATCACGTCCCTGTGCATGGATGGCCAATAATATCCAAGTTTCATTACTTTCGAAACAACGGAGCGAGGGCATGCGTGCAATCCGCAGGATCCTTCGTGAACCTCATGGATTATGTCCTTAACCTATTTTGGTCCTACGCAATGAAGCCATGGAGATAAAAAGGACCTTCTGTAGTGATTATACTTTTTACCTTCTTCATGGTAATGTTGACCCACTCTCCATTCCTAGCATGGCTCTTTCCAACAGCCACCTGATCCTCTTCAGAAAGTGCCATCAGTGCATTAACTCTGATTTCCTCATCTGAGGAGATCTCTTCTTCATCCCAATCATATGCTTCAGCTACTAATACCTTGTTCTTTGTCTGAACAGGTTTGGATGGTTGAGCAGCCTGAGACAATATGGGGTTAGTTTCAAGAAGTGCAAGTTTAGCTTTGATTTTCCTATATTTTGTTTCAAAATCCTTTTGACCCTTGTTTTGAAATTGTTGGGTGGACTGAAACATTTTAGGTTGAAACTTGCTAGTTCCTGAGGAACTGTTTCCTGAAAATTTGTAAGAGGGTTCTGAGATAGTTTTAGAAAAACAGTCCTTAGCAAAATGACCCTTTTTACCACATTTAAAGCATTCAGTGTTCTCATTTGCTTTTGGTTTTGTAAAGTTGGACTGATTTCTTTTGATGAAACGTCTTGAACTAGCAAGGAGTGCCCTTTCTTGGAATTCCAAGTTCAAGTCGTTCAGGTACTCCTCACCAGTCCTTTCATCAATTTCTTCTTCAGAATCCTCTTGAAAATCCTGCACAACACCATTAGAATAGAAAGCAGTTGATATGGGTGTGGAGGTTAAGGCCTTTTTGGACTCAAGAGCTTTTGAGTCAGGGTATCTCCTTGAGATCAAGTTATCTTCATAGACAAACTTCCCATAAATTTCAGGGAGCTCAAGGGTCTGAATGTGGTTAGCATTCCTCAGGCCTTGTGAGAAGTTGAGCCACTTCTCAGGGAGACTATTGACAAAGCCAACATTTGTCTCATGCTTAGACAGTACAACACCATCATTTGATAATTCATTTATCAAAGTCTTGTATCTGGTGTAGGTCTGTTAGAGACTTTCAGAGTCCTTTGCCCTGAAAGTATTATACTCAAGTTTAAGGTCCATGACCCTATTTTCCTTGGTATCTGAGGGACCCTCAAAGCTGTTTACCAAGTCATCCCAAGTTTGCTTGGCTGTTAGACAGTTGATGACTGATTCCAATATATCGTCAGGAAGACATGATATAAGGATGCTTTTCAGGCGTTGGTCTTGATTGACCACCCTCCTCTCATCAATGGTCCATTGGGCCTCAGGCTTGTTTAGCCCTGCGGCTGTCCTAGGGACAAATGGCCCATCCCTGATACAGGTGATGTAGTAGGGTTCCATACCGGTAAGATAGCAAATCATACGCTTATTCCATTTGCTAAATTTCCCAGCTTCAAGTCTGGGTGCAACAGCGGAGTAGCTGCCACCCTTTTTGTCGACTAGCTGGGGTACCTTGATATCAGCCATAGTAGGATCTTGGTTTTAAAAACCTAGAGCACTCTTGGTTAGTTTAAAAAAGATTTTATAAACCAGAGACTCTGATACCACTTGTTGGTCCCTTTACACGCTTAGAGTTAACTAGAAAGTTAATCTATTTGTGTTTATGAATAATACAATGTTATGATTAATTCTAACAGTTATAAAACGTGAATATAAAAAAAAACTCAAGGTAATTTTCAACGTTTAAATTCTTATTAGAAATGAATCAAAGAATCTATACCCAAGTGTTTTGCGGAACAAACACTTGGGATTGAATAGACAAGGTATGGTGGTGTCTCCTATCTAAACTCAAGTTTTGCTTGAGTGGTAACAATGCGACCTCACTGAGCTATCTCAGGGATACGTTACTCTTTGTAGGAGAGAAGTTGTTTTGTAAAAGTCTAAGCTTTAATTGTACAAAAAACACACAACTTCTCTCCTTCTCAATCTATTTATACACAAGTAAACAGAGTAAAAGTAATTAAAATATTACAAGTTGTTGAGCAAGCGTGTCTGACAATTACAACAGTAATTGTCATTTCCAAGAACCAATAGAAATGGCCTATTAAGTCTTTAGGAGTGGTTGGTCTGACACTCCAAGACTTTAAGCCGTCTTAGGAAGGATTTCTTCCTGACAAGATAAGATTTGATCTTATCTTAAATCCTTCCTAGATATTTCTGCCTTTCTTCTCAGGCACTTTGGTTCTTCAGGACACGCTCTCAGTCATCACTCTTAATTACTTCATTGTTGTTGAGGAGACTGGGGTTCAGTGAGTTCTTGTCCAACACTCACTGAACCATCATCATCTTCTTTGGCTTAAGTGCTACTTCAGGGAGTACCGCCTTCCTGTGTAGTGAATCCTTCTTCTTGAATTCGCCTTAAGCATCTTGAAGATGATTCACTAAGAGGCTGTTCTCTCAGTGACTTGAATTATTCTCGGTTTAAGTTAACACTTAGTTAATTTGTGTCCAAATCATGTTTTAAGTATTCTTGGGTTTTTCCTGACCCAACAGTATGTATATATGTATGTATGTGTATGTATGTTATGTATGTATGTGTGAATGTGTGTATGTATGTATGTATGTATATGTATGTACATGTATGTATGTATGTATGTATGTATGTATGTATGTATGTATGTATGTATGTATGCATGTATGTATGTATGTATTTATGTAGGTATGGTATGTATGTATGTATGGTAAGTATGTATGTAGTACGTATGTATGTGTATATGTGTGTATGTGTGTTTGTATGTATGTATATGTATGTAGTACGTATGTATGTGTATATGTGTGTATGTGTGTATGTATGTATGTATGTATGTATGTATGTATGTATGTATGTATGTATGTATTTATGTATGTATGTATGTATGTATGTATGTATGTATGTATGTATGGTATGTATGTTATGTATGTATGTATGTATGTGTGTATGTATGTATGGTATGTATGTATGTATGGTAAGTATGTATGTAGTACGTATGTATGTATGTATGGTATGTATGTATGTATGTATGGTATGTATGTATGGTATGTATGTAATGTATGTATTTATGTATGTATGGTATTTATGTATGTATGGTATGTATGTATGTATGGTAAGTATGTATGTAGTACGTATGTATGTATGTATGTATGTATGGTATGTATGTATGTATGTATGTATGGTATGTATGTATGGTATGTATGTAATGTATGTATTTATGTATGTATAGTATTTATGTATGTATGGTATGTATGTATGTATGGTAAGTATGTATGTAGTACGTATGTAGTACGTATGTATGTATGTATGGTATGTATGTATGTATGTATGTGTGTATGTGTGTATGTGTGTATGTATGTATGTATGTATATGTATGTACATGTATGTATGTATGTATGTATGTATGTATGGTATGTATGTATGGTATGTATGTAATGTATGTATTTATGTATGTATGGTATTTATGTATGTATGTATGGTAAGTATGTATGTAGTACGTATGCAGTACGTATGTATGTATGTATAGTATGTATGTATGTATGTATGTATGTATGTATGTATGTATGTGTGTATGTATGGTATGTATGTATGTATGTATGTGTGTATGTGTGTATGTGTGTATGTATGTATGTATGTATGTATGTATATGTATGTACATGTATGTATGTATGTATGGTAAGTATGTATGTAGTACGTATGTAGTATGTATGTATGTATGTATGGTATGTATGTATGTATGTATGTATGTATGTATGTATGTATGGTAAGTATGTATGTAGTACGTATGTATGTATGTATGGTATGTATGTATGTATGTATATATGTGTGTATGTGTGTATGTGTGTATGTATATGTATGTACATGTATGTATGTATGTATGTATGTATGTATGTATGTATGTATGTATGTATGTATGTATGTATGGTATGTATGTAATGTATGTATTATGTATGTAGTACGTATGTATAGTATGTATGTTATGTATTTATGTATGTATGTATGTATTTATGTAATGTATGTATGTATGTATGTATGTTACATACATACGTATGTAACATACATACCTTGATCTGAGAAGAAAGTGTATTTTGATGCCGATGATGCATAGAATCACAAGTGAGTTGTGCAAAATCTTAAAAAACAATAAAAACAAACATCAAAAAATCTATAATGTACTTGTCCACATACCTGTATCACTCTCCTCACCGCCCCGGGGTGGCAATTAACTGCATGATTTTGCACAACTCGTTTGTGATTTGTCCCAAATCACAAGTGATTTAAAACAAATCACTAGTGATTTGGGTTAAATCACTAGTTAGTATGATGAACTAATGAACAAGACTAACTACTGGCAATTAACAGCAAGATTTTACACAACTCACTTGTGATTTGGGTTAAATCACTTTGTTCATCAGTTTCAATACTTTCTTAACCACACCAAGAACAACTTATGACTAAAAGAACATTCATATCGACAACAATTGATATTCGACATAACTTATGACTAAAAGAACATTCTTATTGACATAACTTAGTCTTAAAGCTGCTCTTACGCCGAACTCCCAACAATGAACAAAGAACTAAAACAACCAAACAAAGAACTAAAACAACGCAGATATGGGCTTGACGGGCCCTCTCTGCCTTATGATGAAAATGTTATTAAAAATCTTATTACAATCCCAAATCTTACAATAAACTAATTGTCCTTAAGGTTTTTGAAGCAGATCTTTGACAATTCTCTTCTTGCCTTCCCGATCCGACATCAAAAAGTAGTTAGTCATATACTCGTCATGCGCAAAAATATACCGACTAAACATTTGTTAACATCACTGAGACTTTTGGATTCGGTGAGATGCTACATATATAATGGCAAGTTAGACCCAAAAATACCTAGTTAACGATCTAAATGGATGAGTGGCAAACATGCATGCATTAACGGTAATTAATGTATATTGGCAAATAAAGGTAGATTAAAAGATGAATGGCAAAATAACTCTTTTGGTATATTTTAGATGGCAAATTTGCTCTTTTAACCACTTGTTTTTGTTTCTCATTAAACATAGAAATTAATGAAAGGGTTAACTAAACCAGTTATTTCAAGTACTTTTAGCCATTTTTTTTAAACTAATGACTCACCAAAAGAAGGTTTGGCTTTATCTTTATCATTTGTAGCATTAGACTTCCCCCTTTTAGCTGTTAAAAACAACAAACAAAAAAGCAAGTGTTAAAATATAGAAAACAATTTATATATACAAGCTAGGGTCATGACCTACCTGTGATGTCTTGATGATTAACTGATTAAGGTAAATAATAATACATATTTTTGTACATCATAAAGTAAAATATCAAACTCAAAAATAGATAGATCGAAGTTACCTTCAAAAGCTAAAGAACAAACCATAACAAAGATCTTCAGTGGTCCGTCTTAAGAACTAAAACAAAGGTTAAAACAAAACTATTAGATCCATTAATAACAAAGATCTTAAGAAACTGACGTTAAGAAACCACAATCAGTACTGGCCTGCCATTCACATCAAGCGAATCATGAACATAAAACTTTCCAGTTGCAGCTGCTCTTCTAACTGATTGTTCTGTTAAATCTGACACACCAAATTCTTTTCGCCATTTCTGCAAATATCATAGAGTTAAATCAACAACAGATAGTACAAAGATAGTGAAAATTGAAGCAAATAAAGGGTGAAATTTCTTTTTTGCTTTGTCGTTTCAAACTTCTCGTTTAGCAAAAGTATAACTTTTTTCAAACTTTGAGCAAAAAAGTGAAAGTATGATCCCCTTACTGCAACCTCAAGCCTCACTCGCTGAACTCACTTACTGTAACAGATTACAATACTGAAATCTATACAACTTAATGAGTTTGTCAGCAAAACATTGTAAACGGTTTCCCTTTACACTCTTTTTACAAACTTTCTTTTCATTTTAATTAATCCCAAATAAAGATAGTTATATTGCTGTTTATTAGTCACTGAGAGAACATTTTACACAACATAATCCCACCAGAAAATTTCTTGTTTTAATCCTTTGTTACATGATTACATCTTACATGACTCTATTCAAATCGACCCATTGATTTTGTATCTTCAACTAATCTAAGAAAACAAGTTGTAAATTGGTTTTACATAAAGTAAAATATCAAAGATAGATCGAAGTTACCTTCTAAAGCTAAAGAACACGCCATAACAAAGATCTTCTGTGTTCCGTCTAAAGAACTAAAACAAAGGTTAAAACAAAACTATTAAAGCCAATAATAACAAAGATCTTAAGAAACCGACGTAAAGAAACCTTAAGAAATCAAAACTTACCAAGTTAGATGTGTATGAAAAGGTGGTTGTGGTATATTTAGGGATAGCATTGTGTCTCTGTGTGGCTGTGTGTGAGTGAGTGATTGAGTGAGAAAGTGTTAAGTTTGTAATTGAATCTTATGCAAGGTCAAATTTAAGGTTGAAGGGGTAGCTGAAGAATTAATATCCAAGGTAGAATTTATTATGGTTGGTTGGATGGTTGTAATAAATTCTACCTTGGATATTAATTCTTCAGCTACCCCTTCAACCTTAAATTTGACCTTGCATAAGATTCAATTACAAACTTAACACTTTCTCACTCAATCACTCACTCACACACAGTCACACAGAGACACAATGCTATCCCTAAATATACCACAACCACCTTTTCATACACATCTAACTTGGTAAGTTTTGATTTCTTAAGGTTTCTTTACGTCGGTTTCTTAAGATCTTTGTTATTATTGGCTCTAATAGTTTTGTTTTAACCTTTGTTTTAGTTCTTTAGACGGAACACAGAAGATCTTTGTTATGGCATGTTCTTTAGCTTTAGAAGGTAACTTTGATCTATCTTTGATATTTTACTTTATGTAAAACCAATTTACAACTTGTTTTCTTAGATTAGTTGAAGATACAAAATCAATGGGTCGATTTGAATAGAGTCATGTAAGATGTAATCATGTAACAAAGGATTAAAACAAGAAATTTTCGGGTGGGATTATGTTGTGTAAAATGTTCTCTCAGTGACTAATAAACAACAATATAACTATCTTTATTTGGGATTAATTAAAATGAAAAGAAAGTTTGCAAAAAGAGTGTAAAGGGAAACCGTTTACAATGTTTTTGCTGAAAAACTCATTAAGTTGTACAGATTCCAGTATTGTAATCTGTTACAGTAAGTGAGTTCAGCGAGTGAGGCTTGAGGTTGCAGTAAGGGGATCATACTTTCACTTTTTTGCTCAAAGTTTGAAAAAAGTTATACTTTTGCTAAACGAGAAGTTTGAAACGACAAAGCAAAAAAGAAATTTCACCCTTTATTTGCTTCAATTTTCACTATCTTTGTACTATCTGTTGTTGATTTAACTCTATGATATTTGCAGAAATGGCGAAAAGAATTTGGTGTGTCAGATTTAACAGAACAATCAGTTAGAAGAGCAGCTGCAACTGGAAAGTTTTATGTTCATGATTCGCTTGATGTAAATGGCAGGCCAGTACTGATTGTGGTTTCTTAACGTCAGTTTCTTAAGATCTTTGTTATTATTGGATCTAATAGTTTTGTTTTAACCTTTGTTTTAGTTCTTAAGACGGACCACTGAAGATCTTTGTTATGGTTTGTTCTTTAGCTTTTGAAGGTAACTTCGATCTATCTATTTTTGAGTTTGATATTTTACTTTATGATGTACAAAAATATGTATTGTTATTTACCTTAATCAGTTAATCATCAAGACATCACAGGTAGGTCATGACCCTAGCTTGTATATATAAATTGTTTTCTATATTTTAACACTTGCTTTTTTGTTTGTTGTTTTTAACAGCTAAAAGGGGGAAGTCTAATGCTACAAATGATAAAGATAAAGCCAAACCTTCTTTTGGTGAGTCATTAGTTTAAAAAAAATGGCTAAAAGTGCTTGAAATAACTAGTTTAGTTAACCCTTTCATTAATTTCTATGTTTAATGAGAAACAAAAACAAGTGGTTAAAAGAGCAAATTTGCCATCTAAAATATACCAAAAGAGTTATTTTGCCATTCATCTTTTAATCTACCTTTATTTGCCAATATACATTAATTACCGTTAATGCATGCATGTTTGCCACTCATCCATTTAGATCATTAACTAGGTATTTTTGGGTCTAACTTGCCATTATATATGTAGCATCTCACCGAATCCAAAAGTCTCAGTGATGTTAACAAATGTGGATCAAAAAGAACAAGAAGAAATTTAAATTTGGGAATTATATTTAAATGATGAAGCAGGCCCACCCGTAATCACTTGGTGTTTCCTCTCACTTGTCATTCAAACGATTAATTTCGAAACACGGGGGTGTTGGTGTTCTTATTGAGAAGGGTTCGAGTGTGAGCATGCATCTCGGGACCTGAAAGATGGTGAACTATGCCTGAGCGGGGCGAAGCCAGAGGAAACTCTGGTGGAGGCCCGTAGCGATACTGACGTGTAAATCGTTCGTTTGACTTAATGGTAAGTTGGTGATAATTTGAGAGAGTGAAGTTAACTTACTTTGTTCAAGCCCGTCTAAGCTATTTATAGGGAAGAAATAGGCCTTAGTGGGCGGTTGCACATGTTTCGGAGATCATGGGGCATCCCATGATTTGTGGTAACCGCTAGGGCTTTGTAGCCCACGATCTCTGTTTTGGCGGGAAAGCCTAAAGTAAGAGGAGACGTGGGTGTGACCAGGTCAAGGTAGCTCTCCGTTGTAGTCCCTTCGAGAGGGATACCCCAAAGGGCTTAGGGCTTCGATTGGCGGAGTCCCACATGGTAACCATTTCATAGACGAATGGTTTTACGCCAATGAAACGTGTTAGGAGATTAACCTTGGCCTCCGAAGGGAGGGCTTTCTACAGGTTCGAAGGGGAGTCCTTTGACCCGTTCGGAGGGTACATCATCAGTCTTTTAACCGCAAGATTTTGCACAACTCACTTACGTTTTGTCCCAAATCACAAGTGTTTTACAACAAATCACTAGTGATTTGGGTTAAATCACTTTGTTCATCAGTCTTGTAAATCACTTGTGATTTGGGACAAATTTCACTAGTGAGTTGTCCACATACCCGTATCACTCTCCTCACCGAACCTTGCGGGTAATTGCCCCGGGTGGCAATTAACTGCATGATTTTGCATAACTCACTTTTAATTGTCCCAAATCACAAGTGATTTAAAACAAATCACTAGCGATTTGGGTTAAATCTTAGTTATGATTTGTCCCAAATCACAAGTGTTTTACAACAAATCACTAGTGATTTGGGTTAAATCACTTTGTTCATCAGTCTTGTTGAGTCTGTATGAAATGTATGTGGTTGAGAACTCTTGCGTATTTTAAATAAAAGGTTTGCCTTCGTGTTTGTTGATTGTGAGGTTGAGTGGTTTTGAGGATAAGAGTATATAATGTGTTTGTGAGGATAGAGCAGATATTTTATACAAACATTTTGGTGGAAAATTTTGGCGCCAATATTTAGGTGGGAAGTTTTGGTGGGAAAATTTGGTGGGAAGTGTTTTGGCGGGAAGTGTTTGGTGGGAAGTTTTGGCAAGAAGCTTCTATGGAGTTCGTGATTCAAGAGATGGTTATTGGTTTCAGGGGAAGCTGGTTTAACCATCTACATGCATCACTTAAGGGGAAGCGTTTGATTCAAGTTGCATTGAAGACCCCTATTTGATGATGACAAAAAAGGGGAAGAAGGTTAATTTGCAGCTTGAAGATCATCTTTCATGTACTTAGTTTTGTCATATCAACTAGGGGAAGATTGTTAGGAATTAAACTTTGAGTTGATATTGACAAAAACATGAAAGATGAAGGACTAAAGAAGACCCAACAAAAAGAAACCACACACACGTTTTTATAGAATCTTAAGCAAAAATCTGCCATTTTTAATTCTCAAAAACAAATTGTGTGTGTATTCTTAAGCTCTAGAAACCCAGAAACCTTAGTCAAACCCAGACTTACCCACAAATGGCTTCTTCTAAAGCTATTGCATACGCCCCCAATGTGGAATTCCTCACTGGGGATGTTGACCTAACAAAGAACAATGTGGTGGGAAATTTCTCTTATCCACAAAACTACCCAGCCTACAAGAACGTTATGAAATTTCTTCGTTATTGTTTTCTTGCAAAGGCTTTCACCCACACCCCCTCGGTCATCTACCATGACTATTTGAGGGAATTCTGGTGTACGGCTGTGGCTACCAGCCCCAAAGACACCAAAGAGTCAATCATCACCTTCACGGTGATGAATGGGAGCAGAACCCTCTCCTTTGACTACTCAACCTTCATCAAAGCCACAGGCCTTGACTTTGCTGAAGCATTTGCACCCAACCCTACTGATCAGGACATAAAGAATGAACTGATCTTTCTAGCACCCCACGACCCCAGACGTCCTACAACGTCTGCTAGGGGCTTATTGGAGAAAGCTCCAGTAGTCAAAACATAGTTCCATCCTATCTTGATTTTTCAAGTTATTGCATAAAATTATATTGTTTGTAGTGTAAAAAACAATAATAAACGGGGAAAGACACGAGTTTTTTGGAGCATCGGGCACAAATAAGATAACCCAATAAGATCCCCAATGGGGTACGGGGCGGGTTTGGAGGAGCATCTCGCCCCAATGGGGTGCCCCGATAAGATCCCCAATGGGGATTGGAGCGGATTTGGGGATGAGATTTCTTATCGGGTTTGGGGATGGGGATGGCCGCCCCACCCCAAACCCGCCCCATTGCCATTCCTAGGGGTAGAGATATGATAGGGGACCTACACTCACGTGTAATTTTAGGCAGGGGTGTGCACGGTTCGGTTTGGGTCGGTTTTTGGCTAAAATCAAAATCGAACCACAATGTTCAGTTTTTGGTGGTTTGATTTTTTTAGTTTGTTATCGGTTTCGGTTCGGTTAAATCGTATTTCCTGGGGAGAATACACACAAAAGATTTTTTGCAGTATGATTAGATGGATTTTTTGCAGATTTTTTGAAAATATTAAATAACATCAGATATAGAGCAGATATAGAGTGTTGAAAATAGGAGAGTGTCTTAAATGGAAGTGTTGAAAACAGGCGGTAGGATTGATAATAGGCGTAGGATTGATAATAGGCGGTAGGATTGATAAAAACAGGCGGTAGGATTGATAATGGGCGTAGTATTGATAATAGGCGGTAGGATTCATTTTATAGCTCCCACAGGGCTTATTTGGTTTATTCATAAAAGTTGTGTTTACAAAACTTGATGGTTAAAAGACTGATGTATATATGGTTTTAACCATCAAGTGATTCTAACTTCTCCTCCCCAACATTTAGCCATGGGAACTAAATTACTAAATGAGACTAAAAACTGGAATTACTAAATCATTAGGCAACACCTGGGATGGCGAAATCACAAGTCTATCCCCCTAGCTGTGGACAGAGCTATTTGTACTTGTCAAAGAGTTATCCACAGTGTCAGCATTGAAAGCATTGGTACACCCCCCCCCCCCCGAATAGAACATGCTTGTATGTTTTACATGACATCTGTTTAGAAGACTCCTATAAAAGGCTGGGCAGTTGGATCATGGCATTTCATCTCATCTCGGGCATTTGTATGCGAGTACATAGGAGTCCTCAAACAAAGCATAAGATATCCATGACCCCAAAAATATGTACATTTTTTACATCGACCGTCTTGAGACCATGAAGGGGCTTGATCAAAGAGAGGTATTTTCAACTTATAAATATAAAGAAATAGGTATATTTGTCGAAACGGGCTCGGGATTCTCTATTGTACATCAAATTAAAATATATCAAGCAGCATAGATCGCAGCCTCTCTCTTCCTGTTTTTCGCACGTTCCTTGTTAAAATGGCTTTTCAATTTTTCTTTTTATTTTTTACCTTTCTAATGTAAGTTCCAACCATTGTCATCTAGCGGTTCAGTCTTACACAACTTGCACCGACGTGTGAACTTCTTTGGTAAGCTTTCACCTACATGGATGATGTGGTTAAGAAGGCAAAGAAATGGCTTGACATAAATGAGATGGCAGAAACTAATGTGATAGCAGACAAGAAGAAGGAACTGCATTGGGTGTGGTCCATGTGTGAGTCCGTAGTGGGTCAGTTTACATGAAAAGGGGCTTCATTCACGCCTACAAGAGTTTATGATCGATGTTTGGAAGAAACTGTCTTTTGGAACACCATCAATATTGTTTCCGTATGCATTTATGATCTTTTTGCACAAGGATGATCGCTGAAAGTTCTTTTTCGCTTGATTTGTGAATCTACGTCTTTTGTGACCAAATTACTGTTGTGGTTTTTCTATGTAGAGTATTTCTGGATATGTTATAATTTTGTGTTTGACTAACATGCAGTTCCAAATTTATGTTGCCTTACTTGCTAGATAATGCTAATTTCAACTTCTATCTTGGTGACCATCCACATGGCACGTCATAATTTGGGTGCGTTAATTTTGATTATGAAGCCCGACATGGGATTAGTAAACCCTTTTTAACTATGTAGCTTAGAGTTGGTATACCAATATCCAAGCTTTTTGAGCTAGTTTTAATTCCCATAATCCAATCTTCTTATCTAGTACAAAATTTTATGTTCTGCAGTCTACAGTTTCTATAACTGTTTGTCATAGCGTAACACTGAACTATAATTAGCATACACAGCTCATAGAATTCTATTATATTCAACGATATATTTGTTTAAGTATAAAATACCCAATGATAAATCACACTCCTTTATCAAATAAAACAAGGTATCAAGGAGTTACGGACACTCGTGTTGAATGAGATAATGAAGGAGTGTGGACTGTCATGAACAATACACACAGTATCAATATCGCATTCAACGCATCTCAATTATTAAGGCAGATATACCTAACGTTGTAGATGGGTTACATTGCGAAATATGAACACCGTCCTTAGTATCATTTGAGATGCTTGATCCTGATCGACAGGTTTGGCTCGATAATCAGCTTCCATTCTCGAAAGAGCCAAACCTTGTGATCAAGATCAAACACACAAACTTGTAATCCTTTTAGAGAGAAAAAGGGGAGTCGCAAAAGGTCACTGCTTATACAAAAAAGATGAAGTTCATCATCTTGAATTCAATAACAAAAAAAGCATACATGAACGCATTGACAATTCAGTTATCTTGAATTACTTAACCAGTAAAACATACGAGTAGCATAGAAAAATTCACCTTTTGGGCAAGTTGACGGTTTACCGACGAGTTACTGCAAATTGGATTCAGACTTGCTACCCCTTTCAATTTGTGATGATTTAACTGGTGTCCTTTCACGTGGTGGTGGCATAGATTTTGGAATTACATGTGTAGAACGGATTTATTTACGGGGGGAACATTTTAGCTTATTTGCACCCGAAGAAAGCTTTGCAGCTGCATCACAACTTAGATATTTTTTCTCCCAGTCGGTTATGATACTCAAACACACACAAATCAAGTCGTCTGTGGATAGAGACATATTGCCTCAAGTGCTTGATATATTCCATGCGAGTGGGGTATGTCCTGTGTACCCCTTCTAGGATAAAGGAGAAGAGGTATGTATTATGTACCCCTACTAATTTAGAAGGGTGTAAATTATGTACCCTCAGTAACCTAGAAGGGATAGAAGGGTGTAAATTATGTCTGTTGCTACTCTTTCTTGAAAGAAACATGGATTCAGAAAGAAATGATAAGGAAATGATCGTCACACAGAGCTAGTGGAAGTACCACTCAGAAATTCTCAGGAAAAGAGAAGGTCATTCAGTCAAGAAGAGGAATGAATAAACAATCCTCTCAGACTACTGAGGCTACCCCTGCGATTAAATGCAAAACATGTGGTAGCTCAGTCCACTCAACCACTGACCATGAATCAATTAATACTTTCATAAAGACCTACAAAACCAAACCCTCCATGAAATGGAGTCCTAGAAAGAACTGACCCAGTTTACTATTTGTGCAGAAGCATGCCAGGAATCCTATTTGGCATCTAGACAGTGGATGTTCAAGGAGCATGACTGGTGTTAAGGAGTGTCTGCACAAATATGTGGAAGAACCAGGACCCAAAGTGATATTTGCTGATAATTCATCATGTCTCACTGAAGGTTATGGTTCAGTAAACTGCAATGGTATTGTCTTTACTAGGATAGCTTATGTTAATGGTCTTAAGTACAATCTGATCAGTGTCAGCCAACTATGTGATGCAAAATACATAGTTCAGTTTGATGATAAGCAAGGAACCATCTTCAATGCAAATAAGGAAATTGTCCTCATTGCACCAAGAAGACAAGATGTTTATGTATTAGACATGTCAAGTCTAACTCAGGATGGAACTTGTCTCTTTGCTAAGGCCACTGATACACTCAACTGGCTTTGGCATAAGAGACTCACCCACCTGAACTTTAAAAACATAAACAATCTTGTAAAACAAAACAAGGTCTACTAACCATGAGAAGTATACTCTGGTCATAGTGGATGAATACTCTAGATACACTTGGGTATTCTTCCTGATCAAAAAGAGTCGGGAGCTCAAGGGTCTGAATGTGGTTAGCATTCCTCAGGCCTTGTGAGAAGTTGAGCCACTTCTCAGGGAGACTGTTGACAAAGCCAACATTTGTCTCATGCTTAGACAGTACAACACCATCATTTGATAATTCATTTATCAAAGTCTTGTATCTGGTGTAGGTCTGTGAGAGACTTTCAGAGTCCTTTGCCCTGAAAGTATTATACTCAAGTTTAAGGTCCATGACCCTATTTTCCTTGGTATCTGAGGGACCCTCAAAGCTGTTTACCAAGTCATCCCAAGTTTGCTTGGCTGTTAGACAGTTGATGACTGATTCCATTATATCGTCAGGAAGACATGATATAAGGATGCTTTTCAGGCGTTGGTCTTGATTGACCACCCTCCTCTCATCAATGGTCCATTGGGCCTCAGGCTTGTTTAGCCCTGCGGCTGTCCTAGGGACAAATGGCCCATCCCTGATACAGGTGATGTAGTAGGGTTCCATACCGGTAAGATAGCAAATCATACACTTCTTCCATTTGCTAAATTTCCCAGCTTCAAGTTTGGGTGCAACAGCGGAGTAGCTGCCACCCTTTTTGTCGACTAGCTGGGGTACCTTGATATCAGCCATAGTAGGATCTTGGTTTTAAAAACCTAGAGCACTCTTGGTTAGTTTAAAAAAGATTTTATAAACCAGAGGCTCTGATACCACTTGTTGGTCCCTTTACACGCTTAGAGTTAACTAGAAAGTTAATCTATTTGTGTTTATGACTAATACAATGTTATGATTAATTCAAACAGTTATAAAACGTGAATATAAAAAAAAAAAACTCAAGGTAATTTTCAACGTTTAAATTCTTATTAGAAATGAATCAAAGAATCTATACCCAAGTGTTTTGCGGAACAAACACTTGGGATTGAATAGATAATGTATGGTGGTGTCTCCTATCTAAACTCAAGTTTTGCTTGAGTGGTAACAATGCGACCTCACTGAGCTATCTCAGGGATACGTTACTCTTTGTAGGAGAGAAGTTGTTTTGTAAAAGTCTAAGCTTTAATTGTACAAAACACACACAACTTCTCTCCTTCTCAATCTATTTATACACAAGTAAACAGAGTAAAAGTAATTAAAATATTATAAGTTGTTGAGCAAGCGTGTCTGACAATTACAACAGTAATTGTCATTTCCAAGAACCAATAGAAATGGCCTATTAAGTCTTTAGGAGTGGTTGGTCTGACACTCCAAGACTTTAAGCCGTCTTAGGAAGGATTTCTTCCTGACAAGATAAGATTTGATCTTATCTTAAATCCTACCTAGATATTTCTGCCTTTCTTCTCAGGCACTTTGGTTCTTCAGGACACGCTCTCAGTCGTCACTCTTAATTACTTCATTGTTGTTGAGGAGACTGGGGTTCAGTGAGTTCTTGTCCAATACTCACTGAACCATCATCATCTTCTTTGGCTTAAGTGCTACTTCAGGGAGTACCGCCTTCCTGTGTAGTGAATCCTTCTTCTTGAATTCGCCTTAAGCATCTTGAAGATGACTCACTGAGAGGCTGTTCTCTCAGTGACTTGAATTATTCTCGGTTTAAGTTAACACTTAGTTAATTTGTGTCCAAATCATGTTTTAAGTATTCTTGGGTTTTTCCTGACCCAACAGTATGTATATATGTATGTATGGTATGTATGTATGTATGTATGGTATGTATGTTATGTATGTTATGTATGTATGTGTGTATGTGTGTATGTATGTATGTATGTATATGTATGTACATGTATGTATGTATGTATGTATGTAATGTATGTATGTATGTATTTATGTATGTATGGTATGTATGTATGTATGGTAAGTATGTATGTAGTACGTATGTATGTGTATATGTGTGTATGTGTGTTTGTATGTATGTATATGTATGTAGTACGTATGTATGTGTATATGTGTGTATGTGTGTATGTATGTATGTATGTATGTATGTATGTATGTATGTATGTATGGTATGTATGTTATGTATGGATGGTATGTATGTATGTATGTATGTATGTATGTATGTGTGTATGTATGTATGGTATGTATGTATGTATGGTAAGTATGTATGTAGTACGTATGTATGTATGTATGGTATGTATGTATGTATGTATGTATGTATGTATGTATGGTATGTATGTATGGTATGTATGTAATGTATTTATGTATGTATGGTATTTATGTATGTATGTATGTATGGTAAGTATGTATGTAGTACGTATGTATGTATGTATGGTATGTATGTATGTATGTGTGTATGTGTGTATGTGTGTATGTATGTATGTATGTATATGTATGTACATGTATGTATGTATGTATGTATGTATGTATGTATGTATGTATGTATGGTATGTATGTAATGTATGTATTTATGTATGTATGGTATTTATGTATGTATGGTATGTATGTATGTATGGTAAGTATGTATGTAGTACGTATGTATAGTATGTATGTTATGTATGTATGTATGTATGTTTGTATGTATGTATGTATGTATGTATGTATGTAATGTATGTATGTATGTATGTATGTACGAATAGCACAACATGAAAAAAAAATAGCCACTGAACCAAACACACCAAACCTGTGTGAATAAATCAGTCAACGCTATATAACTCATTGTTCCGCATCAATAAAAAAATAGTACGAATAGCACAACATGACTAGTGTGACCTTTTTCATTTTGCCGATCAGTTGTATCATATATATACATGATTGCATGTTATCCAAAATATCATTCTTAGAGCCCAACTCTTGCATTGTCTTGATTTTTTTTAGTTAGCCAACATTATATCTTAGTTATCCACTTTTCTATCTATTTTCATTTTGAGCTGAATATTAATTTTGAAATTATTTAGTTCTTTATAAATATTGATACAACGATCTTCAAAAAGAAACATGCCATGGCAAAATGGGGTAAGTATGCTTGAAACAATGCACGACCGAATGCAACATCTAAAATCGACTGGAAACACACACTAAAGATGCCTAGTACTCCTTGTCAAGTTGCTTTTGTATCAACTTCTCCAACAACTCTCACACGGTTTTAAATTATGTTTTGGTATTTAGAGTAGAAAATACAAAGGGTTTGAGTTGGTGAAATTTGATCTATTCTCACATCTCTTGTATAGAATTTGGTCTTTAATGGAAAGTTTATATTAAAGATGTGCTTATCTAGTCGATATTTTAAACTTCTGACCTATCGTCCATAGTCATCAAACTAAAATACCATATAGGATTTGGCTTTATCATTAAGTAAAACTAACAATCTAAATCAAGATTTTCATATTTTAGATGATTGTATTCTTTTCATAAAAGAAACAATCATTGTATATACATTTGAGTGAAAGGAAAATGTTAATTTATTCTTGATATCTTTACATTGACTACTAACTAAATCATTTGTTTATAACATATGAACATCATTCATCAATATTCGTTAATGAACTTGAACATGAACCCGTAGTAGAATTTAGTTACTTGTGTACAAACACTATATACGACATAAGAATGGTTGACCAAGCATATTGACTGAAACGGCCTTGTTATGACTCGTCATTGAAAGCGGAAAACGATTGACACACAAAGGTATTTGCGTAAAATATATATGAATAGCTGTAAACCGAGACTATGCTCAAGGTCTGAGGTTGTTGGTACACAAGGGAGATTGTAAATACATGTGAGTAAGAAGAGTGAGATCAAATAGTCTACTAGTACACGAAAGAAAGACACAAAGAATACACCAAAAATTGAAAGTATGCAACATCTAAAAATCGACTATTATGATAAACTTTTTAAAAAACTCTCACAAGGTGTGTGCTTCTTTTTTGGTTTTAAACTTTGTTTTGATATTTAGAGTAGAAAATACAAAGGGTTTGAGCAAGTGAAATTAGATCTATTCTTACATCTCTTGTATACAAACACTATTGACTGAAACGGCCTTGTTATGACTCGTCATTGAAAGCGGAAAACGATTGACACACAAAGGTATTTGCGTAAAATATATATGAATAGCTGTAAACCGAGACTATGCTCAAGGTCTGAGGTTGTTGGTACACAAGGGAGATTGTAAATACATGTGAGTAAGAAGAGTGAGATCAAATAGTCTACTAGTACACGAAAGAAAGACACAAAGAATACACCAAAAATTGAAAGTATGCAACATCTAAAAATCGACTATTATGATAAACTTTTTAAAAAACTCTCACAAGGTGTGTGCTTCTTTTTTGGTTTTAAACTTTGTTTTGATATTTAGAGTAGAAAATACAAAGGGTTTGAGCAAGTGAAATTAGATCTATTCTTACATCTCTTGTATACAAAGTTTATATTAGAGAGGTGTGCTTATCTAGTCGATATTTTAAGGTTCCGACCTATTGTCCATAGTCATAAAACTAAAATACCGTATAAGATTTGGCTCGATCATTATGTGAACCTAAAATCTACAAAATCCATTTAAATAGACATAAGTGGAACTAATATGAGTGGATTATTGGCAATCAAAAATCTAAATCAAGATGTTGTTACATATTTTCATATTTTGTCATGTTCATAACTTCTGCAAATGTCACATCCGAACTTTCAATTTCAATAACAACGTTTCATTTCCATGTTGCGAAATTTGCCTCCTTTTTCCTTTTATTGGATTTGTGATTCACCTCATCAAGCAACTAACGGTATCATTGCGGCATAATCATGTTTAAAGAAGGGAAACAATATTAGGCCTTCATACATTTATACGAATATGAGGTTCTTTTGCTGAAAAGTGAAACTGAAATAAATGTATAACTAAATGTTACCTCATGAGTTTCGACATCGACATTGTTTCCGACTTGCTATTCAAAGGGAGAAAAAATATGAAATCTTCATAAAAAGTATAAAAATGACGTAAAATGTTGAAGTTTAGATCCGAAAAAGTGTAGACATGAACTTTACCTTGATTTCTTCATTTACAGTCATTTTGGTGATGTCTGCTAACACGTTTTTGGTTGCCTTGATAGTAAACACATTGTTTGACTTGTTCATTTGTGTAAATGAAAGAATCAAATGTTAAAATTAATACTTTAAAATATGTGATTTACACCTCCCTTTTGGTTGCTTAAATGAGTTCATTGTATTTTTGTTATGAATTGAAAATGTTTTTGTATCTATAAACGCATGCATGGTCAATAACATTGGTTGTTTGTTGCAGGCTACTTTCCCCGTCAATGATAAGATTTAAGTAGTATTTTATGGTTATCCTATTATTTATTTGAATATGTGTATTTCTAGTTCGACTTTCGACTCTAGTTTGTTAATAAAGATAATTGATGGAATTATAATGGTCAAGATTAAAAGTTGTTTGATCCAACGAACGTAACAAAATTTGTGTATAAGTGCACCGTCGGCAATAAAATAGTAAAAATTTGACATGTCATTTCCAGAAAATTTTGTGGCATGCAAATGGATATGCTATAGGATGGATATATACCAAGACCACAAAGCACAAATGGGCTCACTGACCACAAATCAGAAATATGCAAAACTTTAGAAAGAAAAAGAAAAATTAGAAGCAAAAACTGACAATCTTTTGATAACAAAATAAACCCATATTTTTTCTACAAATGAAAAAGAATTTTAAAAATTTCTCCACAAGAACCGCTCGGACAATGAAGATTGTTCTGTAACGAGATTGTGTAATGATGGCATTGCACGAACCTCTCTAAAGTGAAATCGAACGAATATATGTAAGAATGTTGTTAAGAGTATCCAACATCCTGACTTATCTTAGAATGATATTTGTGCTGCCATTAAACAAACCAGATTCAGAATCAAGAAAGAAACAATATGATTGTTCCTTAGACAAAAAAAATAGTTCAGTACTACAATAACGCACCTACTGCCGCTTGTAGAAGAGGAGATAAGCCTGTAGACACACGACTTCTTCTTCAGTAACTTGATAAACAAAACCATCGTCATAATGCAACTACTCGCCACTTGGGTGCAGGACATCAGCAGTGTAGTGACCTTCTTCAATTTCCGCCCCAAGGTGCGTTATTACTGCCACCAGTTTATACAAACGCTCCTCCTGTTTAATGAAAGTATTGTTAGTCGCCGTTTGGTTGTTTTATTTTTATGGTGTCTTCGGTTTTTTTAGTCGCCTTTTGTGTTTTCTATGTTTGTCTTGCCTTCTTTTATCGAATAAATGTTGAAAGTGAGAAGAACTTGGTTTGTTTGTTAAAATTTTAGTCAGGTTAGTTTAAGATGATACCTTGGGCACTGATTCAGGTAAGCAAACAGATTAGCAGATATTGTGATCTCTAGATGGTAGTGCACTGGTTTTACTAATTTGGCGAGCTCTTTAGTATAGCGGTCCAGCTGGATTGTCAATATCTCTGGAATCTTTGCTAACCTAAAACACTTGCTTGCCGCACCAGCAGGGTGATCTGTAAGTTCCTCTACTGCAAAATAGAGATCAAGTGCATTCTCTAACCACATGATGTATCAGGTTGAAACCCATTCTCTACCGAATATAAGGCCCCCAGACATCATGTGGTTAGAGAATGCACTTGATCTCTATTTTGCAGTAGAGGAGCTTACAGATCACCCTGCTGGTGCGGCAACCAAGTGTTTTAGGTTAGCAAAGATTCCAGAGATATTGACAATCCAGCTGGACCGCTATACTAAAGAGCTCGCCAAATTAGTAAAACCAGTGCACTACCATCTAGAGATGACAATATCTGCTAATTTGTTTGTTTACCTGAATCAATGCCCAAGGTATCATCTTAAACTAACCTGACTAAAATTTTAACAAACAAACCAAGTTCTTCTCACTTTCAACATTTATTCGACAAAAGGAGGCAGGCAAACATAGAAACACAAAAGGCGACTAAAAAAACCAAAGACACCATAAAAATAAAACCACCAAACGGCGACTAACAATACTTTCATTAAACAGGAGGAGCGTTTGTATAAACTGGTGGCAGTAATAACGCACCTTGGGGCGGAAATTGAAGAAGGTCACTACACTGCTGATGTCCTGCACCCAAGTGGCGAGTGGTTGCATTATGACGATGGTTTTGTTTATCAAGTTACTGAAGATGAAGTCGTGTGTCGACAGGCTTATCTCCTCTTCTACAAGCGGCTGTAGGTGCGTTATTGTAGTACTGAACTATTTTTTTTGTATGAGGAACAATCATATTGTTTCTACATTGTTTGTTCAAATATCAAAGATAAGCATTAATAAAACAGCGTGCCACTCTCATTAATTCAAATATCAAAGACAAGTAATAGATCACGAACCTCCAACTTGGTTGAAGTCTCTGCTTCAATTTGTATAAGACCTTTCTTGCAAAACAAAAATGCAACCTGTAGGTTTATACATAGACACAAGAAACAAAATTTCATTATGAAAAGTACCGACACTTTGTTATTGATTCATTAGTTACAAAAATTAAGAAAATAATACAGTAATAAATTAATTTTTCTTTAGTTTAAATAGCTTTACTACCTTGTGTGAAGGAATAACCAAGGTTTCTTGAGAGATAGGTGTCGACATCATAGGTAGAGGTAGTACGGGAACAAATCGTCCATCATAAATCTGCACATAATGGAGACACAGTTAGATAAAATTAGTCAAAAAAATCGTACATAATCTTTAAGGGGTGTGGATATCAAAATAGCAATATAGATTGACCTCTTCAGTCGCCTTTTCAGTGAGCTGTTTCGCTAGCTTAATATGTTCTTCATTGCGTGCCGACAGTTCTAGATGTACATGATGATAATGTAGTGTAAGATCAGTGAAAATTGCTATTGAAGCTCCTGATTGTCTATGAATGTCCCTTAGCCTTGCATCTTGGTGTCCGGAAATCCTTGTGACCTATGAATAGAAAAAAAAATAGCATAATACAAATGATCAAATACATAGTTGACATGCAGAAAGATTTTTAGTATTTAAAATCCGGTGATGCGTACGTACATCCTTCATACGCATCAAGTATAATTCCCTTGCCACTCCTGTAACCTGAGATGGACCCGCTTCATCTGCAAAATCAGTCAAATGTCAAGATAGTAACTAAATTTTTTTTGAACAAGATTACACTCACCTAATCAGATAATAATTATAAGGGTTATGTGTTAGGTTTTATGGATTAATATTAATATGTTTATGTCCGGTTTCGAACCCGAGACTCGGGATTGCACACAATAACGTGAGAGTTCCAATGGATGAATAAATTAAATATGTTTATGTATTTTATTTATTCATTTCACAAACAAATACTTAACGACAGTTAGTACTTAACGGAGTTAGAGAAAACGACCATTAAAGGACTAAAAGTGAAAAGAATGATCTAGAACCATGAGAGTGGGTTGGATCGGCTGGAATCCATCTTGGGTTGGGTTGGCCGGATTTTTGGAAGAGTAGGGAACAAGTTTGGTGCCCTAGGGTTAGCCTATAAATACAATTCATTGTGTTTAGGGTTTTACTAATCTTGAATCCCTAATTGCTAAACTTCTCTTCTCTTCTTCCCTCTTGCTAGAACCGATCGGACCTTTTCTAAACCCACTAGGGTTTGCCGATTCATAGTAAAGCAAATAAAGTGTTTGGTTGTTTGTGATTCTTGAACCTAGCTTTTCCCATTGGAACGCTAGATTACGTGTGTACAAGAACGAGTGACTAGTTTATTTTAACTAGTGTTTTTCCTTGACATTGGATCGACATACCCTATTGTTGTTTAGGGTTCTTGCTTGTTCTTGGTGATTGCAAAAAGGTATGTATCTATTTAGTTTTAATTAATTACATGTTCTTGTAGATTTTCCGCTGCGTGTTCTTTGATGTTCTTATATGTTTATAGTTTTTATGATTCATATAATCCAACAGTGGCATCAAGAGCCTCGTTTAGAACTATGTAATTAATTACTAAAACCTAAAAATTGGATCTTAATTAGATACATGCTTTTATGATCTAGGGTTTTTATTTGAAACCCTAATTTTAAATTTATGTGGATCGATCCACATTTTTTAGGGTTTATGTTTAGTTTTTAATTAAAACTTAATTAGAAACCCTAGATTATGCATGGTAATTTTTAGGGATTAATAAGTGTATATCGTATGTGATGACACAAATTAATTAGATACGTACAAGGAATTAACATATTAATATGGATTTCATGATTATGTGTTAATATGGTATCCATGACAAAATCTTGCATATTTTGTCATGGTTTGTTATATGGTTCGATTTGTATGTATGTCTTTGCTACATGTTTTGTTTAATAAATCTTAAATTGGGGAAGACCTCAATATATATATTAATTAAAAAGTTATGTGCAATGTGGTATCTAACTAACTAAAACTTACGCGGCCAAGTTATTTGGTGTCTGTGGACCATTGGGCACAATGAGCTCGAAAACCAATGGGAGTTTTGTTAGTTACATACATTTAAAATTTCACATAGAATTAATATTAGGATTTATTGAAAAAAGGTTTGCATGTGGCTATATGATATCGTGGATGATCATATATTTGTTATTATGTGGTTATTTATTTTTGTAATTACTTGATCTTTTGTGTTTAATATTATGATGGATTGTAAACTACAAAAGAGGGTAATTTTTCAAAATAAAAATAAATAAGACTAATAACTATGAAACCTTTGTAGTAATTTTATTTATTGCCAAGTCTTATGTGCCGACAGTGGTTCGCTTCGCACGGTAATTTGCTCCCAGGCGAGACTAGCAATTAATAAATTATTACATAAAATTGTTTTAGCAAGAAAGTCATATTTTTTTAGTTGATTGATTGCAACTGTACAAAAGTGGTCGAAGCGGCGGACCTATTATTGACAAACTATAAAGTGGGTTTAAGGTTGGCTCACATTAAATTGTGACCTTAAAGGGGCACGGTTTTAACCAGCTTCGGCGGCTGTCGTCCCTCCGCTCGCCTGTGCGTCAATAATAGACTTACCAAGTACACCATGAAAAAGTACGAAGCATCTTAAGGCAATGTTGTAATTTGCTCAACGCCTCAATTAAAAACTTTGATGATTTGAGCTACAAATGAGTAAATGGATTTGTTTTGAAAATATATATGATACAAAGATGAATGCATGACATCTTTGTACATATTTTTTTGATTTTACACATCAAAAATTATTACCCTAAAATTTAAGTGATATGCCGACCAATTAACATGGAAACACCTAAGATGACATTCTATCATTACTAGCAGCCTCAGCTGATGTGATGATTCAAAGAATGAAGTCAATAGGGGTAAATTGAGCACTTCCATTACTAGCAGCCTCAGCTGATGTGATGGAACAGCGTCAATTTACACGTTTCTAAATTGGTTAACTTAATTGAGCACTTTCATTACTAGCAGCCTCAGCTGATGTAATGAAACGGCGTCAAGGCATAAAGATTTGGGGATGAAACATGCTTACATTTTGCAACTGATGTTGGCAATATAATGTAAGTCCCAAGATTTCTAGGAATTGCAATTTGACATTGGCAATTGGGTGATCCCGTACCTTGTTGAGTACTTTCATTGCTAGCAGCCTCAGCTGATGTAATGAAACGACGTTAATTAGGATCCTAGTTTTCAGTGAAAATTAAATGGTTTTTTAAACCAATGGGTGTTTAATTTTCATGAAATGTTTAATTATCGAAAGTACTAACTTTTGAACTTTTTCTGTAGAAATGGCCCAACCCGGAAACTCGTCAAACCTAACCTCCTGTTTCAAGATGATGCTTGAAAAGGAAAAATTAACTGGGACTAAGAATTTTAACGCTTGGTATCGCAATCTAAGGCTTGTTCTTAGAATTGCCAAACGTTCTGAATGTCTTACTGAGGACCTTCCAGAAGCTCCTCCTGCAAACTCGCCTAATGAAATACTTAGGGAGTACAATGAAGCCTATGACAAGCACAATGATGCGGCTTGTCTCATGCTATCGGGGATGGATGATCAACTGGTAAAACAGTTTGAGAAATATGGCCCGAAAAACATGATTGATGAACTGACACGTATGTTTCAGAAATCTCCTATGGCTGAATTGTATGATGTACTTGACAACTTGGGCAAGTGCAAGCAGGACGCGACAACACCCGTAAGTGATCATGCGATTAAAATGAAAGGTTATCTTGACCAACTAGATGCACTTAATTGCGGGTTTGTGGAAGACGTTAAAGTTGGCCTCATCAACAAATCCCTCAATGAGGAATTATATGGTGATTTTGTGCGCAACTTTAACATGCATTGCAAGGGGAAGACATTTTCTGAATTGCATGCAATGCTTATTGAGCATGAGAAGGTACTCACTAAGAAAGCTCCTACACATGCTGTTATGGCAATAAGAGGTGGTAGAGTAGCTAAGCCCGGTAAACCGAAACATGTGAACAAGAAAGGAAAGGGCAACGTTGACAAGGGCAAGCAGATTGTAACTTATCAGCAAAAGCCGAAGAAGCAGAATCCTCCTCCCAAGAAGGATTATCCCAAAAAGGATGCGGCTGCTTGTCACCACTGTAACACTCCTGGACACTGGAAGCGTGATTGTCCATTGTTGCTTGAGGAGTGTCGCAAAAATAAGAATGCCAAGGCTGGGCAGGGCGCCAGCACTTCAGGTATTTTTATGGTTGAATTATTTTCATTTCCTCGTAAGCAAAATGCCTGGATATATGATACAGGATGTGGTACTCACATTTGTAATACATCGCAGGGGCTTAGAGGAATCAAGAAACTGAACTATGGGGAATGCTACTTGTATGTCGGCAACGGGATACGTGCAGCAGTAGAGGCCATAGGGACTTTTGAGCTAGTTTTACCATCTGGTTTAATTTTAGTTTTAGACAATTGTCATTACGCACCTTCTATTGTTAGAGGTGTCGTTTCAGTTTCTTTGTTATTGGATTTGGGTTTTAAGCATACTTTTAATGATAATGGAATTTCTGTTTCTTTAAATTTTGTTTTTTATTTTAATGCTATTCCATTAAATGGTGTGTTTGAAATTGACATGGAAAACCATGTATCCAATAAAAATAATTCTATGTATAGCATCGGGAATAAGAGAGTCAAGTCTAACTTGGACTCGTCTTATTTATGGCATTGTCGTCTTGCCCACATAGGCAAGAAACGCATGGAAAAGCTGCTAAGTGATGGGCTTTTACCTAATATCAATGATGATTCAGTTGATAAATGCGAATCTTGCATATCTGGGAAGATGACGAAGAAACCTTTTCATAGCAATATGGAGAAGGCTTCGGATCTACTTGGATTGATACACACGGATGTGTGTGGTCCACTTAGACACGTGTCAAAACGCGGTGCTGCCTACTTCCTAACCTTTACGGATGACTATAGTCGTTATGGTTGTGTTTATTTACTTAAACACAAACATGAAGTCTTTGAGACATTCAAGGTTTTCAAAAATGAAGTAGAATTACAACTCGGAAAGAAGATTAAGGCCCTTCGATCCGATCGTGGTGGTGAGTATTTGAGCCAAGAGTTCAAAGATTATCTAGCTGAGTGTGGCATTGTCCAACAACTCACTTCTCCTTATACTCCACAACAAAATGGTGTATCTGAAAGGAGAAATCGTAGCTTGCTTGACATGGTACGATCTATGTTTAATCTTACAACTCTTCCCTTATCCTTTTGGGACTATGCTCTTGAAAGTGTTGTTCGCATACTAAATATGGTTCCAACTAAGAAGGTTGATAAGACTCCATATGAATTATGGACTGGAAAAGCTCCCAACTTGTCTTACTTAAAGATCTGGGGTTGTGAGGCGTTTGTTAAACGTGACTCACCTGACAAGCTCCAACAAAGATCTGTTAAGTGCATCTTCGTAGGATACCCTAAGGAAACAAGGGGTTACTACTTTTACTTCCCACCAGAAAATAAAGTCATTGTGGCTAGATATGGTGAATTCCTTGAGGAGAGTTTCTTGACTCAAGAATTCAGTGGGAGAGTATATGATCTTGAAAATGATCAAGAAGATGTGTCACCTTCTGAGAACACTAACACACTTCCTGTGGAACCTGAAAGCTTAGGTCCTCCACCTGAAGTTGAAGTGGTACCCGTCCGTAGGTCTTCAAGATCTACAAAGGCTCCTGAACGTCTATGTTTAAACATAGATGATGAGGAAACTATGCTATTGGATCACATTGATGAGCCAACTAGTTATAAGGCTGCCATTAATAGTCCTGAAAAGGATAAATGGCAGGTAGCCATGGATGGGGAAATGTAATCCATGAAAGACAATAAAGTCTGGATTGAAGTAGACCTTCCACCCAATGCTAAGGTAGTTGGGTGTAAATGGCTCTTCAATAAAAAGACTGACATGGATGGCAACGTACACACCTATAAAGCTCGTTTGGTGGCCAAGGGCTTTACCCAAACATATGGTGTTGACTATGAGGAAACCTTTTCTCCTGTGGCCGACATTAGAGCTATTAGGATTCTTATAGCCATAGCTGCCTACTATGACTATGAGATTTGGCAAATGGATGTCAAAACCGCCTTTCTGAATGGTCGCCTAGATGAAGATATCTATATGGCGCAACCTGAGGGGTTTGTGAATCCACAGTTTCCTGAGCGTGTATGCAAACTTCAAAGATCCATTTATGGATTGAAGCAAGCATCCAGGCAATGGAATAAGAAATTTGATGAGGAAATCAGGAAGTTTGGATTTACTCAAAATTTCGATGAGCCATGTGTATACCACAAAGTTAGTGGGAGTAACACTACTTTTCTTGTCCTATATGTCGATGACATATTAATCATGGGAAATCACATACCTAGTCTTGATGAAGTTAAGGCTTATCTATGTGAATGTTTTTCCATGAAGGATTTAGGAGAAGCAGCGTATATTCTTGGAATCAAGATCTATAGAGACAGATCTAAATGGTTAATCGGATTAAGCCAAAGTGCTTACATGGATAAAATATTGAAGATATTCAATATGCAAAATTCCAAGAAGGGATATTTGCCCATGCAAGTGGAACACGGCTTATGCAGCGAAATGTGTGCTTCTACACCTGAAGAGGTGGCATACATGAAGAAAGTTCCTTATGCTTCGGCAGTAGGATCTATCATGTATGCAGTTAGATGCACAAGGCCAGATGTGGCATTCGCTCAAAATTTGACCAGTCGTTATCAGTAGAATCCAGGGAAAGATCACTGGCATGCTGTTAAGAATATTCTTAAGTATTTAAGGAATACTAAAGATATGTTTCTTGTTTTCGGGGGAAATCCAGACGCAGAACTGAATGTTACAGGTTTCTGCGATGCATCCTTTCAGACTGATAAAGATGATACGAAGTCTCAGACGGGTTACATTTTTGTCATAAATGGAGGAGCTGTGGACTAGAAGAGTAAGAAGCAGAGTACAACGGCCATGTCTGCTACAGAAGCTGAGTACATTGCTGCATCGGAGGCAGCACAAGAAGCTGTTTGGATAAGGAAATTCGTTAAGGATCTTGGAGTGATGCCTTCAATAGAATTACCTATAAATGTGTATTGCGACAACTCTGCTGCAATCACATTCGCCAATGAACCTGGAGTTATGAAAGGCGCCAGACACTTTAAAAGAAAGTATCACTATGTTCGAGAACAAGTCGATGATGGTGAAATAAAAGTACTCAAAGTTCACACAGATAACAATCTGGCTGATCCTTTCACGAAGGCATTACCTAAGGAGACGTTTAATCGTCATGCTCAGGGTATTGGTCTTCGTTTAGTAGATAGTTTCATGTAAATCTGTTGGATTAGTATTTCGATAGGGACATGTAAACAATTATTATTTTAATGAAATAAAGTGCGGATAACGTTTATTATCATTATTAATATTTGTGTCCTATATTTGCATGTTTAAATCCATGAATAATTTATTTATTCTAAATAGTCTATTGTCAATTAATAATATGGGAATATTATTGAACTAAGACAAATGTGAGGATTGGTAGAATGTACTGTAAGGTTAAGACACCAATGTCACATGATATTCAATATTGGATAAATTGAATATAGGACTTATCCCAACCACATGATTATACTTTATGGATCATAGTCATTAAGTATATCATGAATATTTATCCTCTGACTTGAGATGCCAGATAATTGCCGAGGATGTAGCTCATTTTCTGTGAGATAGTCTAACGCTATCCGTAAAAGGTAGTTATAAGGGCTATTTTCAGAAATGATGTGAAGTTCAAGGGTTATGCTCGCAGTCAATAAGGGATTTGTTCCTTCAACTTTGTGTTGAAGTTTAATACTGCTTGGCCACTCGTGTGATTGACAAGATGTTTGCGTGCGCACGCCCAAAGTCTATCTGGAAGACGTTCAGATGTTTTGGTAATCTTGTTCAATTATATATAAACGAGAAACTACTGTTAATTATGGAATGACAAGATCCATATCCAAATTAACGCAGTATTAGTAACAAAAGGATAAGTATGATGATTGAATCATCATATGGTTTTTCCAGGAAAACCATACTCGGATCGAGCTGGGGGCATTGGGATCTGTTAAGCTAGACTAGCCCATGTCATTAATATTATTAATAATAATCCAAGTGGGAGCTGTTAGGTTTTATGGATTAATATTAATATGTTTATGTCCGGTTTCGAACCCGAGACTCGGGATTGCACACAATAACGTGAGAGTTCCAATGGATGAATAAATTAAATATGTTTATGTATTTTATTTATTCATTTCACAAACAAATACTTAACGACAGTTAGTACTTAACGGAGTTAGAGATAACGACCGTTAAAGGACTAAAAGTGAAAAGAAGGATCTAGAACCATGAGAGTGGGTTGGATCGGCTGGAATCCATCTTGGGTTGGGTTGGCCGGATTTTTGGAAGAGTAGGGAACAAGTTTGGTGCCCTAGGGTTAGCCTATAAATACAATTCATTGTGTTTAGGGTTTTACTAATCTTGAATCCCTAATTGCCAAACTTCTCTTCTCTTCTTCCCTCTTGCTAGAACCGATCGGACCTTTTCTAAACCCACTAGGGTTTGCCGATTCATAGTAAAGCAAATAAAGTGTTTGGTTGTTTGTGATTCTTGAACCTAGCTTTTCCCATTGGAACGCTAGATTACGTGTGTACAAGAACGAGTGACTAGTTTATTTTAACTAGTGTTTTTCCTTGACATTGGATCGACATACCCTATTGTTGTTTAGGGTTCTTGCTTGTTCTTGGTGATTGCAAAAAGGTATGTATCTATTTAGTTTTAATTAATTACATGTTCTTGTAGATTTTCCGCTGCGTGTTCTTTGATGTTCTTATATGTTTATAGTTTTTATGATTCATATAATCCAACATTATGTCCCTGTCCGGACCAACTATTCAACAGTTTGCATAACTTAAATCTTTGTTTTTCATTTTTGGTACACACACATGCCTAGTTTAATTCTGTGATAATCTGATCCGAACACACCTTATTCTTAATTTCTACTGTAGCCTAATCCAAACACACCTTATCCTGTTTTTTCGTAGTGGACTGATCCTAACATATCTTTAGTCTACAACATACACGTTTCTTTTTTGGACACTACTAAGGAGCTACACAAATTAGCATTACGTAGGGGAAATTGTACCTATCTGTTCACGCATCAATTGAGCGTATTCTGAGACCACAACGTTGTATTCTGAGACCACAACGCTGTCTGCGGCTATGTTTGTACTGCACGCGAGTAATACTCTTCAGTTCCTCACTGTCTCCTTTGGCCTGTGAAAAAGAATACAAATTAGTTATAAATTTCTGA
The DNA here is from genome assembly GCA_021014915.2 of Artemisia tridentata subsp. tridentata. Lineage (NCBI taxonomy): Eukaryota > Viridiplantae > Streptophyta > Magnoliopsida > Asterales > Asteraceae > Artemisia > Artemisia tridentata. The sequence goes on from CP139508.1 coordinate 8,787,699, forward strand.
AATCTAAAAGGAATTCTTTAATCTCAAAAGCCAAAAGGAAAAATATACTTTGAGTGACGATGATCAGCACAGCTTCAGTGAGAAAGATCGATTAGGTTTAGATAATAAAATTAGAAAAGCTAGTGCTATTTGCAGCCTGCACAAAATATAAGCAGTGCATTTTACATCATATTTGCATAAAAATTATTAATCTTTATATAGAGGTATCAATAGCATGTGTATTGGCTTGTATGAACATCCCACAACGTTGTGAAATAAGCACTTCCAAGTTTTTAGATATTCAAAGCCATTTCAAGTGTATTTCAGTGTTAAAATGCATTTAAAAACTATCAAATTATGAAAGCACCAACCATAATTGCTTGCGTTTCCCCCAGCCACTACTCGATCAAATCAGTTGCATTCTTTAGAATCTGCACAAATTATAAAGAAATGGTACATTTAATTCCATCATCTCATCTGTTAGGGGTTTTAAGAAAAACGATAAAATCGAAAGTTCAAAGATAAACTTACAAAGTTTTTGCAAACATCACATTTTGGGTGATCCCATGCAATTCAGAAATCTCCCATGTCCAACTTCCACATTCCAACCAACAGATTCCCTGCATTTGAGTGATGGTTATGCCCTATGTGGACTAAAATACAGGTTCTCATACATACATTGTAATAACTGTTACTCTTCATGTACCTGTATCCACTGGTATATGAGTATGGCAGAGGTGGAAACACGCACCATGGATGCTAACTCCAACATAAAGCAACAACATTTCCATTATAGCCGCATCCATCATGATTTGCTTGTTGTGAACTGCACTTGTCATCTCTGCGCAACTCCAACTTGTTGCAAAACCTGCTGCAACTCAGTTTTCAACCCAATTTACGATACGATATGCATGAATTTACCTGCACAAAGATAGAACCATGTCATTAGAGTAACATTATTTAAGCCCCTGATATAAAACAATTGCTAAAGCTATATTGATATGTTTATGCAAAACGTCAAACGGATACCCAAAATACATTTGCAATCTAGTATATGAAAGGGGAAATTTTGTTAACTGACATTGTTAGAAGCATTATCAGTTTCCTCTAACTCAAATAATCAACTAACTTGTTTAAGTTTCGCTATACCAAAATATTAAACACTAATTGTATCGAAACCAAATAAGCAAGCTTATATGCCGGGAAAATATGCTAAAACAAACGACCTGTTAACACTGTTTTCAGGTACCATCGGCAGCAGTAACAGGCAACCCGCCGCTGGTCCCAACTTCCATCTCAGCTGAAAAAATAACGTTAAAGGCCAAATTATCACCTCCAACCACAGACATGAGCACGTTAAAAAAAATCAGAAAAGCATGTAACATAATACCTATGACAGCGTTCGAAGAAAGCGAAACGACATCCACGTTCTAGTGTGAAGTCACGAAAGTCTGAGAACAACATCCATCCATGACATAAGAACCTGCAAACGAAACCCGCAAGAAAATTGTTATGGACATCAAAACCACAGACCTATGACAAAAATGCTGGAAAAAAATACGCTCAACTGTTACCCGTGGACATCAGCACATCACCCATTTTCCTCTTTCCCTTCCCAGTAACATCTGTAGTCTCCGTAAACTGCCGTTGACACCTCTGGTCTAACAATCGATCCAGATCAGGTTCATTTATCATTATACCGGTAGACAACCTAGTCAGCACATAACATGTTACCTGCTATTACACCTCCAAATATGTCTTTGTCTTTAAGGAGCTTGATAAATTCTAGAGCCTCCGCCCCAAATTCTCGAACTTTTTTCAGATTGTCATTTTCAGTTTAACACCAATATTTCACATTAGTTAACAAAACCACAATTATACACTCGAAATTCTAGCAAAAAAAAAAAAAAAAAAAACTAAATGTCACCTTTTTGAAGGTCTTCACCATCATAACGTTCACCCAAAACCTGAGGAAAATCCCACTCTAATCTCTCCGTTTACCAATGGCAACCTAGCCCCTGACCACACTCCCAGATCACACCCCACATCTCCTAACCACACACCATGGTCTCATCCACTGAAACACAGACAGTATGTTGTGACCCGCCCATATATTCAAAAATCTGTCACTCATTTTGAGTTGACAATATGAGGCTCAGATTGATTAGTAATCTCAAAAAGCGGATACATCCGGCATGGCTGCAAACCTAATAGTTTGCCCTGCCAAGACACAGAGTTTAACGGCTTTAATCGAAACTGTTGAAATTCATCATTGCCTCTTATAACCAATATCACCAACAGTTTCGTTTTATAGTAAACAAAAGTTATTATCATCGCCCATGAACCTAGCATATCAAATCGACAGCGAGTATGAGACTCGCAATAAAGCTTAATAATCCAAAAAGGTGGACATCCGGCATGGCTGCAAACGTAACAGTTTATCTAGCCAAGACACGGATGCACGCAACCTTATTCAACGTTGCTTGCATTCATGACAGCCTAAATGTCATATCATTTGTGCACATTTGCTGACACCCACAAAACCGTCCGGGCAAAACATACCCGATTCGAAGGATCTATAGTGTTTTTGTGAGAGGGATCTACAGGAACCATAGGATCTATAGTGTTTGTGAGAGGGATCTAGGCTGTGATGAATGCAAGCACAAAAGAAGCCTTATCAGGTTTACAAAAATTAATAAGCTCATAACAACATACCATAAGTGAGCATAAGCAAGCCATCATCAAACCAAACATCTTAACCAAAGTACATTTAAGGAATACATGTATAAGATGTTGATTAAAAGGCTCAGAATTCAATTCATCATAGCCTGCTTTATCTAACATGCCAAAAACGAATACATCACAGATAAAAGGTTATCGACAACTCATGAACCTAGCATATCAAATTGACAGCGAGTATGAGGCTCAGAATAAAGCTTAATAATCCAAAAAGCTGGACATCTGGCATGGCCGCAAACATAACGGTTTACCTAGCCAAGACACGGACGCACGCAACCTTATTGAACATTGCTTGCATTCATCACATCCTAGATGCCATATCAGTTGTGCACATTTGCTGACACACTCGTTGCGAACGAAAGGTTACCCACAACCCGTAAAGCCTATGAGATTCATACCAACCATCATAAACATATAATCTGATCGAAAGCACATGAATTAGATGGAAACAATTACCTCAAAAGGCTTTGTTGCAAACATCATCAGCAAGGCATCCTACAAAAGAAATCAACCAAACCCCCAAATTAACGAAACCCTAATTTGTTAAAAAAATTAAATAATAAAAAGCATAAAAATTAAAAACCCTAAATTTTAAAACCATAAAACTAAACAAAAATAAATCAGCATAAATAAAAACCAAACCTTTTTTGGACGCCGCCTGCTTGTTATTGCTTTCTCAAACCGGAGATTCAGAGAGAAGACAACGATCGTGTGGGTGTTTTTGTGGTTTGTGGGTTATGAAGAATCCAGAAGAGATGGATGTGGAATTTGTATTTCTTGGGAGGGTTGTGGAATAAGAGAGGAACCGAGCTTCTATAGTTACACACACACTCTGTACTGTAGATATAAGGTCATTGTAGTTACATACACTATGTGCACTGTAGTTATAGGTGCTACAAACCTTTGGTGAACAGTAAACGGGTTTTATACTATATAGTAATTAAAAAAAAGAGTAAATTACACGGATGGTCCTTGTGGTTGGCGTTGACTTTCACGTATGGTCCCTTGACTTTTTTTTTGCACTCCCAGTCCCTAACTCAGAAACTACTAACACATATGGTCCCTTGACCAAACGTCCGTTTGGTCAAGCCGTTAAGTTGGCTAATAGTGAGGGTATTTTCGTCATTCACTGTAGCATCTCTCTCCCAACTATATATATATCACCATCACTCCAAAACCCAGATCTGTACTTTATCAAGAATCAAGCAAAACCCATTTCTCTTTCGAATCACTAATCATAACCCAGTTCATTTTTGTTGATCTACAGTTTGTTGCTTGATGGAAACAAAAAATGGCTCTAGTAGTCATTTTCGGACAACTCACATCTTTGACTCTTGATCATAATTTCCTCAGTGGAAAGATTCCAACTTCATTGAGCATAATCTTCTCTCACCCAACTTGGATTATCTCACAATAACTTCAGTGGTGAAATTCCTGAATCCATTGGTCATTTGAAGAATCTTGAGTCTTTAAATGTTTCGTTCCTTCTTCCCTTTTGAAGAAGTTTAATTCGAGTTCTTTGAGCACTCATTACATATAACCTTTCTGCATTATATATGCCAATATCATAAGAAAATTCTATGTGTGGAAATAAAAAGTTCATATATATATATATATACAAACTAGTTAATCATGAAACATACATGATACAAATGAAAATGAAAGATACCTGTTGAAATTAAATAGATGCTCAAAGCAGAGAGAAAGAGGAGGCGAGGATACATGAGCCTTAATTTGTTACGTGAGTACCCAAGTGAGTTTATTGAGATTGAGAGAAAAGTGAAAAATGATTATTATTGAAGTTGAAACTTATGGTCAAATGACCAATTACAGGGTATTTATACAACAAAGTTACAGACTACTGCTAACTACAATACTTCAATTCTGCTGCTATACTATAACAATTCTGCTGTTACACTATAACCATTTCTGCTGCTAAGTTACATCAATCCTGCTGGTAGGCTACATCAATTCTGCTGCTACTTCATATCATGCTGCATTGCTTTAGACACTTGGAGTGATGAATGTAGTTTGTAGATACTGCATTGACCTTGTGTCCATTAGAGTTGTGTATTACATAAATTAATCGCTTACTTGAACAAATTCACCATGATGCTTAAGCTCTTTCAAAACACTTTTCCGCAACTCCACAATAGACACTTTAGCATCATCATCATCAGCACAATCTTCCACTAATCATGAGGGGTAAAGTTGGATTAGAAGACATCACCAAGGCCAAAACACAACCTAAGACATCTTATCACAAGTCGAACTTTCCCCAAGTCCTTTAACCTTTTAAACACATCAATAAGACTAACCCATCACCTAATACAACTTATCCGGAGTCCAATTTGCATACTGCACCTATAATTCTACTACCATCTTTACAAATATGCTCCAATTCAAACATTACTAGTTTACCATATCTATCGACATCTTAACCTTACCCACTTGACAATGAAAATTTCATATTTCCTCTCATAAGGAAACCATGTACAGAGACAAAAGATAGATTCAAAACCACCACAAAACCCTCCTTAATGCTAACGCACAACCTATGACAGCTTAATTCACATCAAATTCTCCATGGAAATCACTTTTAGCCATGTCTGTCATATCCATCAATTTCTTAACCTCAACCCACATCACTATAATATATTCACAAATGGAAGTTTTCCAGCTTACAACTACCCCCATCCTTTTCCACCTTCAAAAGTATGCCATTTCAAGCTCGGCCTAATCTGATTTCAGTTTTATTTAGTGTGGTGGTGAGGAAGAAGATGGATGTGGTTGTGGTGTAGGTGATTTTTTGTTTTGACGGCTGCAATTCCATTAAGAAGAAATGAGTCGATTTTTAGTAGATTCGAGGATGATGATGATTTTTTTATTACGTTCTGAATTGGTGTGGAGAATGAGAGATCAAGACGAGGATGATGGTGAGATTGATTGAGGTTGGTTTGGTTAAACATGAGACTGTGGTAATGATGGTATAAGAGATGATATGAATTTTGTAGAGACTTGATTTTATAAATATGAATGGAATTTGGTCTCTGTACATAGTTTGTGGTGATGATGGTATAAGAGATGATATGAGATGATATGAATTTTGTGGTGATGATGGAGATGATATGAGGCGGTGGTGATGTGGGACATTAAAATGACTATAATACCCTCATGTGCAAGTCACATGAGGGGTGTTTAACGGTCACAGCTGACGAAGTTTGGTCAAAGGACCATCCGTGTTAGTAGTTTCTGAGTTAGGGACTGTGAGTGCAAAAAAAAAGTCAAGGGACCATACATGAAAGTCAACGCCAACCACAAGGACCATCTGTGTAATTTACTCTAAAAAAATGATAACTCTTCTAAAGCCCAATAGTCTTCTTAACTTCAAAAAGTCCACCAGAAGAATAACAGGTCCAATAATATTCCATATCAATTAAGCTCCAAGTCATCAAGAGTCCAATACGCACATCGGATTACTCGGTTAATTTTTTTTGGTACGAAAACTGAACCGAACCGAATTAAAATTATACTTAACCGAATCGCAAACCAAATTTGAAATCATGTTTTAACTGCATGATTTTACACACATACACACATATACACATACATACGTACTACATACATACTTACCATACATACATACATACCATACATACATAAATACATACATACATACATACATTACATACATACATACATGCATACATACATACATACATACATATACATACATACATACATACATACACACATTCACACATACATACATAACATACATAAAATACATACACATACATACATATATACATACTGTTGGGTCAGGAAAAACCCAAGAATACTTAAAACATGATTTGGACACAAATTAACTAAGTGTTAACTTAAACCGAGAATAATTCAAGTCACTGAGAGAACAGCCTCTTAGTGAGTCATCTTCAAGATGCTTAAGGCGAACTCAAGAAGAAGGATTCACTACACAGGAAGGCGGTACTCCCTGAAGTAGCACTTAAGCCAAAGAAGATGATGATGGTTCAGTGAGTGTTGGACAAGAACTCACTGAACCCTAGTCTCCTCAACAACAATGAAGTAATTAAGAGTGATGACTGAGAGCGTGTCCTGAAGAACCAAAGTGCCTAAGAAGAAAGGCAGAAATATCTAGGAAGGATTTAAGATAAGATCAAATCTTATCTTGTCAGGAAGAAATCCTTCCTAAGACGGCTTAAAGTCTTGGAGTGTCAGACCAACCACTCCTAAAGACTTAATAGGACATTTCTATTAGTTCTTGGAAATGACAATTACTGTTGTAATTGTCAGACACGCTTGCTCAACAACTTGTAATATTTTAATTACTTTTACTCTGTTTACTTGTGTATAAATAGATTGAGAAGGAGAGAAGTTGTGTGTGTTTTGTACAATTAAAGCTTAGACTTTTACAAAACAACTTCTCTCCTACAAAGAGTAACGTATCCCTGAGATAGCTCAGTGAGGTCGCATTGTTACCACTCAAGCAAAACTTGAGTTTAGATAGGAGACACCACCATACCTTGTCTATTTAATCGCAAGTGTTTGTTCCGCAATACACTTGGGTATAGATTCTTTGATTCATTTCTAATAAGAATTTAAACGTTGAAAATTACCTTGAGTTTTTTTTATATTCACGTTTTATAACTGTTAGAATTAATCATAACATTGTATTAATCATAAACACAAATAGATTAACTTTCTAGTTAACTCTAAGCGTGTAAAGGGACCAACAAGTGGTATCAGAGTCTCTGGTTTATAAAATCTTTTTTAAACTAACCAAGAGTGCTCTAGGTTTTTAAAACCAAGATCCTACTATGGCTGATATCAAGGTACCCCAGCTAGTCGACAAAAAGGGTGGCAGCTACTCCGCTGTTGCACCCAGACTTGAAGCTGGGAAATTTAGCAAATGGAAGAAGCGTATGATTTGCTATCTTACCGGTATGGAACCCTACTACATCACCTGTATCAGGGATGGGCCATTTGTCCCTAGGACAGCCGCAGGGCTAAACAAGCCTGAGGCCCAATGGACCATTGATGAGAGGAGGGTGGTCAATCAAGACTAACGCCTGAAAAGCATCCTTATATCATGTCTTCCTGACGATATAATGGAATCAGTCATCAACTGTCTAACAGCCAAGCAAACTTGGGATGACTTGGTAAACAGCTTTGAGGGTCCCTCAGATACCAAGGAAAATAGGGTCATGGACCTTAAACTTGAGTATAATACTTTCAGGGCAAAGGACTCTGAAAGTCTCTCACAGACCTACACCAGATACAAGACTTTGATAAATGAATTATCAAATGATGGTGTTGTACTGTCTAAGCATGAGACAAATGTTGGCTTTGTCAATAGTCTCTTTGAGAAGTGGCTCAACTTCTCACAAGGCCTAAGGAATGCTAACCACATTCAGACCCTTGAGCTCCCTGAAATTTATGGGAAGTTTGTCTATGAAGACAACTTGATCTCAAGGAGATACCCTGACTCAAAAGCTCTTGAGTCCAAAAAGGCCTTAACCTCCACACCCATATCAACTGCTTTCTATTCTAATGGTGTTGTGCAGGATTTTCAAGAGGATTCTGAAGAAGAAATTGATGAAAGGACTGGTGAGGAGTACCTGAACGACTTGAACTTGGAATTCCAAGAAAGGGCACTCCTTGCTAGTTCAAGACGTTTCATCAAAAGAAATCAGTCCAACTTTACAAAACCAAAAGCAAATGAGACCACTGAATGCTTTAAATGTGGTAAAAAGGGTCATTTTGCTAAGGACTGTTTTTCTAAAACTATCTCAGAACCCTCTTACAAATTTTCAGGAAACAGTTCCTCAGGAACTACAAGTTTCAACCTAAAATGTTTCAGTCCACCCAACAATTTCAAAACAAGGGTCAAAAGGATTTTGAAACAAAATATAGGAAAATCAAAGCTAAACTTGCACTTCTTGAAACTAACCCCATATTGTCTCAGGCTGCTCAACCATCCAAACCTGTTCAGACAAAGAACAAGGTATTAGTAGCTGAAGCATATGATTGGGATGAAGAAGAGGTCTCCTCAGATGAGGAAATCAGAGTTAATGCACTGATGGCACTTTCTGAAGAGGATCAGGTGGCTGTTGGAAAGAGCCATGCTAGGAATGGAGAGTGGGTCAACATTACCATGAAGAAGGTAAAAAGTATAATCACTACAGAAGGTCCTTTTTATCTCCATGGCTTCTTTGCGTAGGACCAAAATAGGTTAAGGACATAATCCATGAGGTTCACGAAGGATCCTGCGGATTGCACGCATGCCCTCGCTCTGTTGTTTTGAAAGTAATGAAACTTGGATATTATTGGCCATCCATGCATAGGGACGTGATGATGTACCCTCCGAACGGGTCGAAGGACTCTCCTTCGAGCCTGTAGAAAGCCCTTCCTTCGGAGGCCAAGGTTAATCTCCTAACACGTTTCATTGGCGTAAAACCATTCGTCTACGAAATGGTTACCATGTGGGACTCCGCCAATCGAAGCCCTAAGCCCTTTGGGGTATCCCTCTCGAAGGGACTACAACGGAGAGCTACCTTGACCTGGTCACACCCACGTCTCCTCTTACTTTAGGCTTTCCCGCCAAAACAGAGATCGTGGGCTACAAAGCCCTAGCGGTTACCACAAATCATGGGATGCCCCCATGATCTCCGAAACATGTGCAACCGCCCACTAAGGCCTATTTCTTCCCTATAAATAGCTTAGACGGGCTTGAACAAAGTAAGTTAACTTCACTCTCTCAAATTATCACCAACTTACCATTAAGTCAAACGAACGATTTACACGTCAGTATCGCTACGGGCCTCCACCAGAGTTTCCTCTGGCTTCGCCCCGCTCAGGCATAGTTCACCATCTTTCAGGTCCCGAGATGCATGCTCACACTCGAACCCTTCTCAATAAGAACACCAACACCCCCGTGTTTCGAAATTAATCGTTTGAATGACAAGTGAGAGGAAACACCAAGTGATTACGGGTGGGCCTGCTTCATCATTTAAATATAATTCCCAAATTTAAATTTCTTCTTGTTCTTTTTGATCCACATTTGTTAACATCACTGAGACTTTTGGATTCGGTGAGATGCTACATATATAATGGCAAGTTAGACCCAAAAATACCTAGTTAACGATCTAAATGGATGAGTGGCAAACATGCATGCATTAACGGTAATTAATGTATATTGGCAAATAAAGGTAGATTAAAAGATGAATGGCAAAATAACTCTTTTGGTATATTTTAGATGGCAAATTTGCTCTTTTAACCACTTGTTTTTGTTTCTCATTAAACATAGAAATTAATGAAAGGGTTAACTAAACCAGTTATTTCAAGCACTTTTAGCCATTTTTTTTAAACTAATGACTCACCAGAAGAAGGTTTGGCTTTGTCTTTATCATTTGTAGCATTAGACTTCCCCTTTTAGCTGTTAAAAACAACAAACAAAAAAGCAAGTGTTAAAATATAGAAAACAATTTATATATACAAGCTAGGGTCATGACCTACCTGTGATGTCTTGATGATTAACTGATTAAGGTAAATAACAATACATATTTTTGTACATCATAAAGTAAAATATCAAACTCAAAAATAGATAGATCGAAGTTACCTTCAAAAGCTAAAGAACAAACCATAACAAAGATCTTCAGTGGTCCATCTTAAGAACTAAAACAAAGGTTAAAACAAAACTATTAGATCCAATAATAACAAAGATCTTAAGAAACTGACGTTAAGAAACCACAATCAGTACTGGCCTGCCATTCACATCAAGCGAATCATGAACATAAAACTTTCCAGTTGCAGCTGGTTTTCTAACTGATTGTTCTGTTAAATCTGACACACCAAATTCTTTTCGCCATTTCTGCATGTTGGAATTTGAAAACCATGACAATCATATAATTCCATAACACAAAGTAGACAAATGCGGAAGCATGTAAACAATTAAGTATAACACATAATTATTAACATAAACATAAAAGGAACGTACCGTATTGATTCTAGCCCGAACAAGAATCAAAAGCAATTTTCTTGAACAATATGAAGAACCCTAATTAGGGTTTATATGAATCAATGATCAATCCCTTACCGTTTTATTGATCGATTCCTTGATAACAACTATAGTGAGTTGTTACCTCGTTCTTGTACACACAAACTATAACGAATAAGAGATTATGCAAGTAATAAGAAAACACTTATTTTGGATTAACCAAAATTGACCCAAAACCCTAAGAGGATGTATGGTTCGATCGGCCAAACAAAAGAAAGAAGAAAAAAAACAAGTTTTAGGGTTATGTGTGTGTGCACAAAAGGTGTGAAACAAATAACCCTTAGCCTTGTATATATACTAGAGAAACTTAGAGGACAAGTTTGAGTGGGATTGGGTCTCCCACTCCCTTTGTCGACCGGCCTATCAAGCCCAAGAGGGTTTCCATATCCTTCTTGGCACTTAGTTTCACTCTAGTCCTTTTCTTTCATATTTAACGATAGTTAGTCCATACGGTTAAGTACTAACGACCGTTAAGTCCATCAAGTGTTTAAATAATTATATATACATAACATTTCACATATATAATTATTATACTCTTATTCTCGTTTGCATTGTGTGCAATCCCGAGGTCTCGGGTTCGATACTAGACATGCACGTATTAATATTTATCCATAAAACCAACAGCTCCCACTTGGATATCTATTAATAGTGCAATGACATTGGTTAGCATCTTGCAACACTCCAATGCCCCTAGTTCAACTCGAGCTAGGTTTCCTGGAAAACCTTTAATGATTCATCATTATTATTATCCTTTTGTTACTAATACCACGTTAATAAAGATATGGATCTCAGTCATTCTTTAATTAACAATTCTGTTTCTCGTTGTTTATGATTGAACAAGATTACCAAAACATCTGAACGTATTCCAGATAGACTTTGGGCGTGCGCACGCAAACACCTTGTCAACCCTACGAGGGGCCCATCAGTATTAAACTTCAAAACAAATTTGAAGGAACAAATTCTCTCTTGACTACAAGAATAACCCATAGACTTTGCAACATTTCTGAAAACAATCCTTATAACTCCCAGTTACGGTGAGCGGTAAATTGCTTCACAGAAATGCACTACATCCATGACACTTATCTGGTATCTCAAGTCTGAGGATAACTAAATTCATGATTTACTTACTGACAAGATCCACAAAGTAAAATCATGTAGTTGGGATAAGTCCTATATTCAATTCATTGAATATCATGTGAAATTGGTATGTCAACGCATCAATATACTTTCAAGTATATTCTAACCAATACTCAGATTTGTCTTAGTTTAATGATATTCCCATATCATTAATTGACAACGGACATTTAGAATAACATAAGTTATTCACGGATTTAAACATGCAAATATAGGACACAATTTATTATTAATGAAAACAAACGTACCTAGTACTTTAATTCATTATGAATAACAATTGCTTAATGTCCTTTATCCAAACACTAAATAGATCAATGCATGATAATTCTAGTTAATGAATTTTGTCTCAAGTAATGACTTGTTGACAACTTATACCTCAAGTACTGACAATCATACTTGTTGACAAGGCATTAAATTTCAACTAACTTTGATCTATAATAATTTTGAGAATACTTATTTCAAGAATTATAAAAATTCTTGTATGTGTGTATCCAACTATCTTGATATAGTCACACAATCTTTCATAAATGATGTGATATCCTCAACCATCAATTTATGACAATCAAACTTTCAAACATTTTAAAGTTTAAAGTATTCTAACCTTTTAATGTATAATGCAACTATGCTTCTTAGTTAAGCATAACTAGTTTACATGGCCATTATCAAGGATAAAATCCTACCATGACTAGTATTGAGTGTCATCTCAATCAAACAAACACTATTGTATAAAACTACAATATGCCTTTTAACTATTCCGTAAACTTAATATCAATTGTGTAATTTGGATGCCATATAATCTTTCAAGATTTGTTGGCTATAACAATTACGCAACAACTTGCCATATTGTTTATACTTAGAATTTAGGAGCAATTCCAGGTTGAGGATCATTATTCTAAGTCCAAACATATTCGATTAGAATATCCATTACACAATTTATCAAATATCTTTTATTTGATATCAAATGTTGTCAAATCATTTTACATTCAAACATGATACAACAATGATATACATGAAAATCCTAGAATCAATCATAGATTTTATTCATGTTCTAACTTATCAAAAAATATATTTTCATTTAGACTTTCTAAATGATATGTTATGTCTTATTAGATTTAATTACCGCACATGTTTATAATAATAAACATATATCTCAAGGTTGTATGTTTTACTTCTTAAATTCTTCAAGTAAAGTTTCATTCCAAGTTAAGACTTAACATTTTAACTTACATGGAATGTTACTTCCCATATGTTATACAACATACATTATTTAAGAAACTAAACATAATACTCCCACTAGCTTTTAGGAATACTTAGAAATTGTCTTATTTCAATTATAAATCAAACAATGGATTTAATAATTAAACATAAGAATATTTCATAGATGCATGCATTAATCCATTCATGGATTATTACACTTTGTACACTTCCAAAATAATTATGAATTCAAAAATCCTTTCGATTACTTACCGTCCTCGCTCAAGTAATCACTCAAGAAAGAGTTTTGATATTCCATTGTCATCCTTCATATAAATGAAAATAGATATGACAATTATTATCTTTATATATTTAATGTGCTTATGAAAGAGTATTCAATCATAGTTAATTACTTAAGTATGATTAATAATCTTGTCACAAGACATACATTAAATATGTGTACAATATTGTCCATATGATTTCTACATAAAGATTTAAACCACTAGGGTTTTCTATCTTTAAATAAACTCATCATCATTCTCTAACTATTAAGAATTAAGATAAACGAAATTTGTAAAATTTTGAATATCTTTATGAACAGCATCTATAACATTCATAGTATGATTAATTTACCCAATTCATTATTTGGTAATACTTCATCATATAATCCTCAGCATATTAATCAAATATCAGAGATATCCAAGTGGATCTATGAATGAGAATTCCATCATTTGAGACCCAACATTTACATGTCTAATCTCATAATGATATTTGCTAGTGTATTTTAGAAGATTATGTATCTTGTAACTTTATCTCTACAAGATAAACTCCCACTTGCTTTTTGTAATTTATAGATTATCTATAAATAATTAGCAATTAAAGCAACACCATATTGTTCTCTTTTGGGATATTACAAATACACATGATAGTTCCTGACATTCGTTTGTTAAAATCCAGCTTCATCAGAAGTTTAACAAATTCAGAACTTCATTTTAAGACTTAATGTGATTCATCACATTCCATAATAACTAATGTCTTATAAATCTTCTAGGAGTCTAATTGAGTATATTCAATCCATACTCAATTTCCTAACCTTGATAACTTTTGGAATAAAAGAATTTATAGTTATCTTTAACCAAACAATACAAACAAAGTTTGATTTTCCTAACTGAACACACCACAAATATGTGGTATTTCATTAGAACTCATATTGTGAGATAATCTAAAAATATGAAAGATAACTTTGTATTCCTTTTGGCTTACCTATTTCCCAACTAAGTCATCTTAATGGTGAAATAGAATTTCAAGCCTCTTGCATGCATTATAACTCAAGTACTTATTAAATAAGTTACTTCATGTTCATGTCTCAATCAAAAAGACATAAACCATTATAATCTCACTACACGTTATAAATCATTGATCAACTCCATGACTTTTTGTATATGTCTTTAATAAAGAAGACATAACAAGTTAACGTCTTACTTTAGATTATACTAAGTCTTAAAAGACTTCATATTTATAACTTTACAATAAAGTATAAATATTTATAACTAAAGTAATCATGAACACCATCATTTGGTTTCATTAGTATTTTCAAGTTAACTTATTACTTCATTTATTTATGTCATTCAAAGAATACATAATTATTGAAGTAGTATTATATTACTTCATGCATTTATGTCATTCCAATAATACATAAATATTAAAGTTGAAGTAATCTTGTTGTCACATTGACACAAGTTCTAATAAGTATCTAATTTAGAAACTGTAAATTTTTCCATGTGTGGTCTCACGCACACTTGAAAATTTACCTTGTCATTAATTTTGGTCCAGGTCTCACGCATACCCAAAATTAACTCCAAGTGTTTTTAAGAATAGATATGTATAATCATATTAGAACAAGAATCTCTTACCTTGCGGTTAAGAGAATCTACTAAATCATATTCTTATATGTTGTACCTTGCACATAATAAAGATTTCTCCCACTTGTGCATGGAACAACATCATGTACCACATAGACAACACTACACGTGTTTGTTAATGTGATCAATATGATTTGTGTCATTAGCATAACTAGTAGATATAGAATTACTCAATCAATCAAGGAAACGCACATGACTATCCTTGAAAATATTAGTATCTATATTTGGAAAGTAATTATCTTGAGGCATTCAAAAGATAATCCGAGTTACAATAAAGACACATAAATCTTGTAACTCCCACTGAATTAGAGAACTTACAATAACCCCTTATTCAGTAATGAGAACACAAAACTCCCACTGAATTCGACACCATAATAAGTGTTTCATAAACCAGTGAAAGGAAAGAGTGTCCTTGTTACTTTCCTACATCTTTGACAAAACCTATTCGTAACAATTACTTAGGTTCTAAAAGATTGTATTCTACTACTAACTGATGGACTATCCACATTTACGCCAAATGTGATTCATCACATTGCTTACTATTAACTTGAAAAATTGACATGCAATTTCTTCCTTAATAGGTCTACAATTCCAACAATTGTATGTAGTACCTTTAAATGGTTAAAACAAAACAAACAGATATACTAGCTTGTCTTTTACCATTATGCGGTAATTAGTCTAGCTTCTAATTTAATAACTCATAAATTTACAATAACCTTAACGATTAAAACTTGCTATGAGTTATGTATTTAGAATTTAGACAATTCTAATTTTCCCATCATACCTTTCTCATTCATGAAAAGGAATAGGATTTAGTCTCACGCTTCTCATATGAAAGGAGACTTGGTTTATTCTTTTAATGAAATTGACTCTAGCCAAGACCCCTACGGGTGTAGATCAATTTACTAATAAAGTACAACCCTTGTTTACGGTTTAACGTTGCATCAATACATTTAAAAGAATTTACAAAATTCAATTTTAGTATTTTCGATAATTACTCTTTAAGAAAATAAAATACCCATTGGTAAATATTCATATTAACCATAGTATTTTCTTAAAGCTAGGATCCTAATTGTCATAGTACCATTACATCAGTTGATCTGCTAGTAATGATAGTATTCAACTAGGTAATCTGTCGAACAATAATTGGCAAACAATTATCCAATTCCTAGATCATTATGGGATTTACATCAAATTGATTCATCAATTTGCAATGTAAGCATGTTTCATCCCATCTCATGCCTTAAGCTCTAGGTCTCACGCATCAGCTTAATTAAGTTGTCTAACTTAGAAACAGTAAATTCATCCATGTGTGGTCTCACGCACACTCGGAAATTTACCTTGTCATTAATTTGGTCCAGGTCTCACGCATACCCAAAATTAACTTCAAGTGTTCCTTATAGTTAGATGGCATGTAACTTAAATTTTAGGGTATTTAGTTTTTGGTGTGACAAAAATATGTACAAAGACGCATGCACTCATCTTTGTATCATTAGTTTTCAAAACAATTTTTATTAACCAATTAGTTAAGAGTAAACCAAAAACTGTGTACTTGAGGTATTGGGTTCACCAATTAAAGAAGTACCAACAATTATCGCCCACATATCCTACTCTTACATGTTATTCGGATATTTGCCACAAAAGTGGCGCGTGGAATTGAGGTAAATCACCCTTAAGATGATAGTGTACGTAAATAGTGATATAGATAAGTCGCAGTTGATGCACAAGCGGGCCCGGAGAGCCGGTAGGAGCGGATCTCTTAAAAAACCCCTCTCCAGATAAACCCACCACACAGTTTGTCAACTTTGGTCCGCCTTTCACACACTATTGTACAAAAACATCAATCAAGCAAAAGTTTATGATCTTAATCTTAAAATTAAGTAACAAAGTTTAGATCTTGCTAGTCTCACCTGGGAGCTGATTACCGTGCGAATCGGACCACTAGCGGCACATAAGACTTTGCAAGATACTTACTTTATCACTTTATGTTTCACCATTATTAGTCCGATTTAATTTTTCTTTAAAAAAAATTACCCTTTTTATTGCTTACTTTAACATATCACATAAAAAAAAAACAATAAACAAGTAAATTAAAAGAAAAACAAACAATCAACTAATAAGAAAACAATTAATTGTTAGTGAAACATCTAGCCATGATCCGTCGCGAACCAGTTATCTTTTATTTCTCTATCACACAAGTCAACCACTTGTGAATGGTCAACCGTAATAAATGATAAAAGACAAACAGTCTCAGGACGAATGCTCGTGTGTAGTGTGTGAAACCAGGCAAGTGATCACCTGGGTCGTTTCCCAACGAGGTGTGAATGAAAAACTGTGAAAAGCTTTGGATTAAAGTGATTGATGAATCAGATATTTGATTTTGCTTTATTTAACAATTCTAAATAACAATTTAAAGACAAATATGCACAATAAAATTAAACGCGAATAAATAAATTACAATCGCGTAACGGGAAAGCTAAAATGGGACAAAAATAAAATTTATGAAAATTAAAACTTAAAAATGTAAAATTACTTAAAACTTATTTAAAAACTTAAATTATATTTTTTTTATATTTTTTATTTAATTATTATTAATTATTTATTATTTAATTACTTATTAAACTATTTAAATTTATAAAAAATACTAAATGGACTAATAAAATTCTAAAACTTTTTCTAAAAATATTACTAAGTAAATAGAAACTAGGAAAATTATAAAAATGAAAATTACTTAATTAAACTTTAAAAAGATAAATTCTATTAAATAGAAGCTATCACTTTATTTCTATTTTTGATTTTCTTAAGGTCTAAAAATATTTTTATATTTTTCCTAGATTAAAAATAACAAAATAAAATTATGAAAATTGGAATTATATTTTTCTGATTATTTTTCTATTTATTATGATTTAAATACTATTAGAAACTAATTAAAAAGATTAAAAATATCAAAACTATTCAGAAAATTATGAAAATTTACAGATAATTCTAAAATAATATTAGAAAGATAAGAAAAATAAAAGTGGAACTCTTCTGAGCCTAATAAGCACTTTTGGGCAGATAAGCAGTTAACAAATAAGCCCAAAAATAAGCAAATAAGCTCAAAACAACACCAAAGGCTCAAAACATGTTAAACCAACTTAAATAAGCACAGAACAACTTAATTCAAACAGATTATTCCATAGGTAAGCCAATTAAGCACAAATCAGTTGCAAGGTTTGAAAACAGAAAACTAGGAAAAATTGCCAACTTTCAAGGCAAAATAAGCACACCAAATAAGCACTGAGATGCAAACTTATGGGGGCAAAATCTAGCCTATATTACTGGCTATCTTAAAAACCTAAAAGCCCTATCACAAACTAATCAATTGAAGTCCAATTGGACCCAAGATCAGGTGCCAAAAACCATGGGTCTGCTGATCTCCTAAATAAGCTAAAGGTTGGATTTTTTAACTGATAAGCTATTGGAATAAGCTACAAGCTTGGGAAATAAGCTAAAGGGGACTGAGGCACACCTAAATAAGCTGAATAGACAAGAAACAGCTAGGCCTAAAAGCTTTTAAGCTCAGAATAAGCTATAAGCTTAACAAGCCTGCTGATATGGTGGTGCAGGGCAATTCTGCCCTATTTCAAGCTTGTCAAAAGCTAACCAAAGCTACTCTAAAAATCCTACAAAAAATGCTCTAGAGAGATGAGCTGGGGAACTTTAATAATCTATAAATTCAGCTTATGACTGCTTATAATGAAGGCTCTAGAAAATCTTAAAAATCTGTAAGAACCATTAAATCTGAAACTAGGCCTGCAAATGTGATTTGACTGAATAAGGATGAATCTCAAAACTAGGCCTATGACATGTTTATGCAAGCTAGAAATGGAGAGTATAGAACCTGAGAATGGTAAAAATGGCTCCAGAATAAGCACAGCTTATCTTGAGCTTGTTGGACAGCTTGTTGGCTTATGACTGAAAAAGCCCACTTCCAACCTGCAATAGACTCAAAACAAGCAAATTGATGGCACAAACAACTTATACAAGTGATTATAAGCTTACTCAAGTCTGATAAAAGTGTAATGGAACAGTAATAAACCAAATTGACCCACTTTAACCCATAATAGCTACTAAACCAAACACTCCCTTACTTGACTGTTTTGGATTTTAAAACTAGAAAACACAAAAACAACCTTAAACTCTGACTAAATAATGATGAACTAACTTAATAAAGAAGATATAAGCAGTTTTCAATTAATATTAAGCACTAAATAAGCTAGCTCTATATTAAGCCTAGTTTGACTGTTTTGAACTTTTTAAGTGAAAATGAGATTAAACCTGAACTAATTACCAAACTAACTTACATATACTACAAGTAGAACAGATAAGTAAAGAAAAAGATAATAAGAACAGAAATAAGCAGTGGTACAGTAAAGTTGACTTATTTTTGACTTTTTTGGTTTTCTAGAATTAAGAACTGGTAAACTAGATACAAGCTTACAAAAGCTTACAGGAAGCTTATATAAACTTATATGAATAGGTTTTGAGGCTGTTGGCTTATTTATAACAATTTAATGGCTTAATACGAATTACACTAAGCACTTGAACTTTGATAAATACTTAAAACGAGTACACAACTGATTGAAACTAGCTTATATTAACTGAATTAAACTTGCATTGATAATAAAAACTTGAAATTACAATAAGATTACAACTGATTAAGAAACACGATTACACTAAAATTACTACACTAATTTTGGTCTTAAACTACTGACACTTTATTTCTTGTTGCTTCTCTTCCTTTTATAGTACTCCCAAATGCTTTCTTGATGAATTCCGAACACATCCCCACCATTTAATTGAATTGAAATGATCTCAGCCTTCCATTGTATTTTTGGCGGGAAAACTAGACATGTGGAATTTTTGGCTTCTTCCTGAGCAAGTGGGATAGTGGGTAGCTAAGGAGGAGGGGGTGATGGATTGTCAGGATAAGGGTGTGATTGGTGGTGGTATTGTGAAAAATGGTGGGCTGAGTGGTTTTGGCGGGGTGAAACCAGTGAGGTGGAGGGAAGGAGACGGGTCAAACAAATGTTTGACCCTGATATTTAGTTTAAAGGGTGTGGGCTGGTTTGTTGTTGGGCCAAGGGATGGGTTAGGATATGGATTGGGTTTTATTTTATAGTTGGGTTTAGTTAGGATTTGGATTTTTGGGGTATTGATTGGATCCGGATTTAGTTAATTCATAGGGACCAATCTTGTAATTTTCTGAAAGTATGGGGGCCTGATTTGGCAAGTTTCCAAAGTATCTTCAAGGACCTAACCTGCCAAATATGATAAATCAAGGACCATAAATGTAATTATTTTCCATTTTAAATTTCCAAGGACCTATTTTGCCATTTTTGAAACTTCAGGGACCTAAGTTGCCATTTTTGCAATTTTAAACTTCAAGGACCAAGTTTGACAACTCATGAATCCCTAGGGACTTTAAATGACATTTTTCATGATTTGAATATCCAGGGACTAGTTTTGCCAATTTATGAAAGTTGAGGGACTGAAACTGCCAATTATGCAAACTTTGTTCGTTTTTCATCAGTTTTTAAACATTTTGCATCTGAAACATATAAAACACAATTCTGGGATAATTTCAGTATTTTGATGCATTTCTGAGTGTTTTTGGATGTTTTGGCAGCTCAGATTAGGTAAAAATGATGAGTATTTAGACACTCATCAATCCCCCACACTAAACTATTGCTAGTCCCTAGCAATATTTTATGAAGATTTAATGGATTTGAAAGACTCTTTACCAAAAGCCATTACTTCTGGAGTAGCCAATTGTTTCAGTTCAAGTAAGAACTTTGGTACAATGATAACCAAGTGATTTTGAGCAAACCACAAGCTGTCAACGGTTTTGATTTGTCTTTACCAGAAGCCGTTTGCTTCTGGACTAGCCAACTCTTAGATAAATTATCAATATTATCTTTGGTGAGCTGATTACCAATCATGGATTTTCACTGCCTTAACCACAAGCCATAACCTTGTGGGCTAGCCAACTCTTCACTTATGAAGATATGGTGAGTCGAATACCATACAATTTTCGGCAAATTGTAAGCCATCAACGGATTTGAGACATCTTTACCAAGAGCCGTTTGCTCTCGGATTAGCCAATCCTTATGTGGGTTAGACATGGCGGACTGATAACCATTTATTGAGTTCTAAGTGAGAAAAAATTTTAAAATTTTGGCTAAAATGGGGGTACTAGATGGTACATTTGATCAAATTCGCGAGAATTCCCCCCCACACTTAGAACTGAATATTGCCCTCAATATTCAAAGAACCGGTTGTTAAACCAACACTTAGAACGTGAAAGGGAAATATTAATAGCCTTTTATTTTATATACACACACATTTTTTTTTTTTTTTTTAAATTTACATATATACAACATGTGGGGCATCTCCCCCACACTAGATGGTAGAACAGAGAAAGAAAACAGAGACACGGGTGAAAACCCATGTTTTGCTAATGTTTTTGATCACCGAGTCACTAGCTTGACTCGATCCCCGCATTCATTGGTTCATGGGGAAGCAAGTGGAACAAAAATTCTCCATCGGACTTTCGTTCAAGATGTTTGGAAAAACACTGAAGTACTTGAAAGTTCCACTCCGATGAGATATACACAGATCCGGCTCACAAATGATAAATGAAAATGCCGGGATCAAAGATAGTGTCTTCATTCCCGAAGGAGTGAAGAACAGGAGAAGTCACCGTGTAGGTGAAGAAAAGAAAGAAAGTCATGATAAAAATCATGACTAATTCATCCTCATCAGAAGGAGAATTCATGATTTCAGTATCATGAATCTCATCATTTAAGCTCAGATGATCAAGACATATTCTGGGTGGGAGGGATGGGATTTTGATAACAATCAAATTCTCAGTGTTGAGAACATTTCCCTCCGGGACACAAAGATTTTCTTTGTCAAGATCAAAGTAAAAGTTATCATACTCCGGCGGAGATATGATATGAGTGAGTTCATTGGAGAACTCCTCAAAGGTGAATGATTCATATTCCGGAATAGAGTCATCGGAAAACAGGTCACTATCCTTTATGGGGATAGGAGATGAAATGGATTTTTCATTGAAAGCCTCGATTTTAGAAATGAGAAGATTAACATTTAATAATGTTTCACGAAGAGTTTCATCTTTGATTATTTCTTCATCATTCTCTTCTTCTAAGCTGACTGGCTCAGAAGGAAATTCCTCCATATAAATGATGTCTCCACATGATAAAGTATCATCATTAGTGGAATCGGAGAACATCTCAATATGATCTTTTGAAAAATCAAAAGGAGGAGGGATATCACACATTTGATCAAAAGTTCCCAGTGACTCACTTGGGATTGGGACAAGGTTCTCAACACTAGACTTTATGAATTCGCCCGATTCCTTTTCAGGAACAGTGTTAAGATGCTCATCCCCCATGTTTAGAGAGCTAGTGGGAACCTCGGGTGTGATAACAACAGACTGAGTTTCAACTGATGAACTTGATGAATCATCATCAAAGATATCTTCATCATCACTGTCATCAGGAATGAAACGAAATTGAGAGCTAGATCTGGCTGCTTTTTCTTTTGCAATTGATTCCTTAATAGATTTTTCAAATGCATCTTGAGAATTTATTTTAGCAGCCCGCTCTTCAGCTAATAATTCTGCCATGGATTTCTCATGTGAATTTTCTTGGGCATTATTAACAGCCGAATCATTAAGTGTATCCACAAAATTTTGAAGTTTTTGTAATACATCTTCGAAAGATTCTTCAAGAGGTGATGACTGAGGTTGAATCATTTGATACTGTGGAAGTTGGTCCTGATAAGAATGATCAAAATTGTCACAAGGGCCATGCTCATAGACAAGCGGGGTCCTCGTTTGACAATCGGATTCATAATGTGGACCACCACAGTACTCACAACAATACATTTGCTGTGACTGATTCGGCGAATCATAAGGATATTGGTCATAGACAAACCCGTTTCCCGGATTCACAATGCTACAACCATGGCAATTTCCACCATTAGGAGGTCCCCTACACTGTTCACAACCATAGTTGTAAGATGAAGACATTTGGGGCTGTGGAGAGTAGTCGAAGAAATTTGGCGGTTCATTGAAAGAATTTGGATTATAAGTAATTGAATCCCTTGAACCGCAAAACAAACAACTTCCGTCTCGAATATCATTACCACATTGTTCACATGTACACCAATGACATGGCAAACCGAAAAGCGGCTCACCACAACCGACACAAGGAATAAAATCCGGAGGTGGGACAAGTGGTGTGCTCTGAGAGCTAGGAATTTCCACCACTTCCGTTATGGTCTCTGGTTTTTGTTTTTGAAT
Source organism: Artemisia tridentata subsp. tridentata (assembly GCA_021014915.2). Classification (NCBI taxonomy): domain Eukaryota; kingdom Viridiplantae; phylum Streptophyta; class Magnoliopsida; order Asterales; family Asteraceae; genus Artemisia; species Artemisia tridentata. Next base: position 8,811,115 of record CP139508.1, read on the forward strand.
AACGTGAAGATTGGGCAAGTCATTCTTTTTAGTCACTGTTCTAAGTTCTGTACGTTTGCTTGACAAACTTTTAACCGTAAATTGTGAAAGGTCTGGATTAATTCTTGACTGTTTGCCATTAATAGCATGTATCTTGGGCTGTGAAGGGCAGTCGGAAGAACTTTGAGAATCATTGATGGAATTAAGCTCTCTTTTGAGGGCTAAATCACACCAATAACAAGATCCGTTAGGTGCATCATTTCCACACTTCTCACACGAACACTTGGAACAACGAAGATTATCACCCACTGGACCTCTACAACGAAAGCAGCAATAGCCCAGTGACGACATAGAAGAAAGGTATAAGAAGTTTAGAATCAAATGGATAGAGGGTAAAGGGATTAAAGAATCAAAAAGGGTAAGAGGGTTAAAGATGAATATTTTTGGGTTTTTTGGTTTTTTCAATTTTTTTTTTTTTTTTTTTTTTTTTTTTTTTTTTTTTTCAACAAGATCAAAGCACAACACAAGGAACTTAAACCTTAAATCAACCAGCGTACGGTAGCTCTCTGACTGAAAAACGCACAGAGTGGCGGAGAAGCAAAGGTGGGCAATTAATGCTCCTTAAAAACCCGCTTCTTTCAGTCCGACAATTTAATGTCAGACTATCCTAGAACCTCCGTTAGAGTTTGTTTATCAATCAAAGGTGAGCCGAATTCGCAAGCGACACAAAGGCAAGTTTTAATCTTTGGTTTGGGAACTTATTATGGTCGTACCCCCAGTTAGGTAGTACTCTGTCTTGGTTCTCGATGGTAATTTTTTTATTATTGTTTATTATTAAAGAAAACGGAAAATATTTTTGAGTTTTTAATTTTTATATGATAATTATAATAATAATATATATAGAAAAGAAAAGAAAATATTTTTGTATTTTATATTGTTTTTGAGAAATAGGAACTTCTGATAGAAGGATCTCGAATCACTAATCGCTAAAATTCTTCACAATAGTCGCAGCACACCTCCCCGGCAGCGGCGCCAAAATTTGATCCGTCCCGAACCAGTTATCTTTTATTTCTCTATCACACAAGTCAACCACTTGTGAATGGTCAACCGTAATAAATGATAAAAGACAAACAGTCTCAGGACGAATGCTCGTGTGTAGTGTGTGAAACCAGGCAAGTGATCACCTGGGTCGTTTCCCAACGAGGTGTGAATGGAAAACTGTGAAAAGCTTTGGATTAAAGTGATTGATGAATCAGATATTTGATTTTGCTTTATTTAACAATTCTAAATAACAATTTAAAGACAAATATGCACAATAAAATTAAACGCGAATAAATAAATTACAATCGCGTAACGGGAAAGCTAAAATGGGACAAAAATAAAATTTATGAAAATTAAAACTTAAAAATGTAAAATTACTTAAAACTTATTTAAAAACTTAAATTATATTTTTTTTATATTTTTTATTTAATTATTATTAATTATTTATTATTTAAATACTTATTAAACTATTTAAATTTATAAAAAAATACTAAATGGACTAATAAAATTCTAAAACTTTTTCTAAAAATATTACTAAGTAAATAGAAACTAAGAAAATTATAAAAATGAAAATTACTTAATTAAAATTTAAAAAGATAAATTCTATTAAATAGAAGCTATCACTTTATTTCTATTTTTGATTTTCTTAAGGTCTAAAAATATTTTTATATTTTTCCTAGATTAAAAATAACAAAATAAAATTATGAAAATTGGAATTATATTTTTCTGATTATTTTTCTATTTATTATGATTTAAATACTATTAGAAACTAATTAAAAAGATTAAAAATATCAAAACTATTCAGAAAATTATGAAAATTTACAGATAATTCTAAAATAATATTAGAAAGATAAGAAAAATAAAAGTGGAACTCTTCTGAGCCTAATAAGCACTTTTGGGCAGATAAGCAGTTAACAAATAAGCCCAAAAATAAGCAAATAAGCTCAAAACAACACCAAAGGCTCAAAACATGTTAAACCAACTTAAATAAGCACAGAACAACTTAATTCAAATAGATTATTCCACAGGTAAGCCAATTAAGCACAAATCAGTTGCAAGGTTTGAAAACAGAAAACTAGGAAAAATTGCCAACTTTCAAGGCAAAATAAGCACACCAAATAAGCACTGAAATGCAAACTTATGGGGGCAAAATCTAGCCTATATTACTGGCTATCTTAAAAACCTAAAAGCCCTATCACAAACTAATCAATTGAAGTCCAATTGGACCCAAGATCAGGTGCCAAAAACCATGGGTCTGCTGATCTCCTAAATAAGCTAAAGGTTGGATTTTTTAACTGATAAGCTATTGGAATAAGCTACAAGCTTGGGAAATAAGCTAAAGGGGACTGAGGCACACCTAAATAAGCTGAATAGACAAGAAACAGCTAGGCCTAAAAGCTTTTAAGCTCAGAATAAGCTATAAGCTTAACAAGCCTGCTGATATGGTGGTGCAGGGCAATTCTGCCCTATTTCAAGCTTGTCAAAAGCTAACCAAAGCTACTCTAAAAATCCTACAAAAAATGCTCTAGAGAGATGAGCTGGGGAACTTTAATAATCTATAAATTCAGCTTATGACTGCTTATAATGAAGGCTCTAGAAAATCTTAAAAATCTGTAAGAACCATTAAATCTGAAACTAGGCCTGCAAATGTGATTTGACTGAATAAGGATGAATCTCAAAACTAGGCCTATGACATGTTTATGCAAGCTAGAAATGGAGAGTATAGAACCTGAGAATGGTAAAAATGGCTCCAGAATAAGCACAGCTTATCTTGAGCTTGTTGGACAGCTTGTTGGCTTATGACTGAAAAAGCCCACTTCCAACCTGCAATAGACTCAAAACAAGCAAATTGATGGCACAAACAACTTATACAAGTGATTATAAGCTTAATCAAGTCTGATAAAAGTGTAATGGAACAGTAATAAACCAAATTGACCCACTTTAACCCATAATAGCTACTAAACCAAACACTCCCTTACTTGACTGTTTTGGATTTTAAAACTAGAAAACACAAAAACAACCTTAAACTCTGACTAAATAATGATGAACTAACTTAATAAAGAAGATATAAGCAGTTTTCAATTAATATTAAGCACTAAATAAGCTAGCTCTATATTAAGCCTAGTTTGACTGTTTTGAACTTTTTAAGTGAAAATGAGATTAAACCTGAACTAATTACCAAACTAACTTACATATACTACAAGTAGAACAGATAAGTAAAGAAAAAGATAATAAGAACAGAAATAAGCAGTGGTACAGTAAAGTTGACTTATTTTTGACTTTTTTGGTTTTCTAGAATTAAGAACTGGTAAACTAGATACAAGCTTACAAAAGCTTACAGGAAGCTTATATAAACTTATATGAATAGGTTTTGAGGCTGTTGGCTTATTTATAACAATTTAATGGCTTAATACGAATTACACTAAGCACTTGAACTTTGATAAATACTTAAAACGAGTACACAACTGATTGAAACTAGCTTATATTGACTGAATTAAACTTGCATTGATAATTAAAACTTGAAATTACAATAAGATTACAACTGATTAAGAAACACGATTACACTAAAATTACTACACTAATTTTGGTCTTAAACTACTGACACTTTATTTCTTGTTGCTTCTCTTCCTTTTATAGTACTCCCAAATGCTTTCTTGATGAATTCCGAACACATCCCCACCATTTAATTGAATTGAAATGATCTCAGCCTTCCATTGTATTTTTGGCGGGAAAACTAGACATGTGGAATTTTTGGCTTCTTCCTGAGCAAGTGGGATAGTGGGTAGCTAAGGAGGAGGGGGGTGATGGATTGTCAGGATAAGGGTGTGATTGGTGGTGGTATTGTGAAAAATGGTGGGCTGAGTGGTTTTGGCGGGGTGAAACCAGTGAGGTGGAGGGAAGGAGACGGGTCAAACAAACGTTTGACCCTGATATTTAGTTTAAAGGGTGTGGGCTGGTTTGTTGTTGGGCCAAGGGATGGGTTAGGATATGGATTGGGTTTTATTTTATAGTTGGGTTTAGTTAGGATTTGGATTTTTGGGGTATTGATTGGATCCGGATTTAGTTAATTCATAGGGACCAATCTTGTAATTTTCTGAAAGTATGGGGGCCTGATTTGGCAAGTTTCCAAAGTATCTTCAAGGACCTAACCTGCCAAATATGATAAATCAAGGACCATAAATGTAATTATTTTCCATTTTAAATTTCCAAGGACCTATTTTGCCATTTTTGAAACTTCAGGGACCTAAGTTGCCATTTTTGCAATTTTAAACTTCAAGGACCAAGTTTGACAACTCATGAATCCCTAGGGACTTTAAATGACATTTTACATGATTTGAATATCCAGGGACTAGTTTTGCCAATTTATGAAAGTTTAGGGACTGAAACTGCCAATTATGCAAACTTTGTTCGTTTTTCATCAGTTTTTAAACATTTTGCATCTGAAACATATAAAACACAATTCTGGGATAATTTCAGTATTTTGATGCATTTCTGAGTGTTTTTGGATGTTTTGGCAGTTCAGATTAGGTAAAAATGATGAGTATTTACACACTCATCAAGCCACATGCAACCTTTTAAACAAATCCTATTGATAATCTATATGTGAATTATTATGTATAGAATCAATAAAACTCCCATTGGTTTTCGAGCTCATTGTACCCAATGGACCACAGTCGCCAACATTTGACCGCGTAAGTTTTAATAATAATATACCACGTTGCACATAACCGATTCATTAATTTAATATATTAGGTCTTCCCTAATTTTTAGATTTATCTAAACATGTAGCAAACATCTAAACAATTCAATTCAAGTAATTATTCGTGACTAACATGCATGTTTTGTCACGGATTCATGCATATCACATAGCAATTAGGTCACAAGATACATACACAACAACTTGTTAAAGACCTAGGGTTTCTAATTGATCACAATTAATTATGAAAACCACAAACCCTAATTAGGGTTTATGGACAAAATCGACACCCCCCCCCCAAATTAGGGTTAGGGTTTCGACTTTTATTAAAAAAAACAATTTTTTTTTTAATAATAAAACCCTAGAAAAAATAAAACATGTATAATCTAAACAATTTTAAAGATACGTTTTTTTTTTATTGTTTAAGTAATTAATTACATGTTATACATGGCTCTTGATGCCACTGTTGGAATTTGAAAACCATGACAATCATATAATTCCATAACACAAAGTACACAAATGCGGAAGCATGTAAACAATTAAGTATAACACATAATTATTAACATAAACATAAAAGGAACGTACCGTATTGATTCTAGCCCGAACAAGAATCAAAAGCAATTTTCTTGAACAATATGAAGAACCCTAATTAGGGTTTATATGAATCAATGATCAATCCCTTACCGTTTTATTGATCGATTCCTTGATAACAACTATAGTGAGTTGTTACCTCGTTCTTGTACACACAAACTATAACGAATAAGAGATTATGCAAGTAATAAGAAAACACTTATTTTGGATTAACCAAAATCGACCCAAAACCCTAAGAGGATGTATGGTTCGATCGGCCAAACAAAAGAAAGAAGAAAAAAAACAAGTTTAGGGTTATGTGTGTGTGCACAAAAGGTGTGAAACAAATAACCCTTAGCCTTGTATATATACTAGAGAAACTTAGAGGACAAGTTTGAGTGGGATTGGGTCTCCCACTCCCTTTGTCGACCGGCCTATCAAGCCCAAGAGGGTTTCCATATCCTTCTTGGCACTTAGTTTCACTCTAGTCCTTTTCTTTCATATTTAACGATAGTTAGTCCATACGGTTAAGTACTAACGACCGTTAAGTCCATCAAGTGTTTAAATAATTATATATACATAACATTTCACATATATAATTATTATACTCTTATTCTCGTTTGCATTGTGTGAAATCCCGAGGTCTCGGGTTCGATACTAGACATGCACGTATTAATATTTATCATGTATCTTCTTATTATTCTTATCCCTTTCTAACCCTAATCTAGTGATTCGTCCCAAAGCACAAGTGATTTACAAAAAATCACTAGTGATTTGGGTTAAATCACTAGTTAGTCTGATGAACTGATGAACAAGACTACTGTGGTTTACAATAAATCACTAGTAATTTGGGTTAAATCACTTTGTTCATTAGTCTTGTTGATAAACTGATGAACGAGATTAACTGATGAACACTTATGAACAACATGTAGATTGATGTTGTCTTGTTCATCAATGTGTTTAAATTAAATATCATGTATATAAACGGAAAGTTAGTAATCTTTTGTTAAATATATCATGAAGATGAGTTTTCAACAAACTCCAATATATATACTTAAGTTCACTAATTGGGCCTTAAGGCTAGGTTATGAAGAAGATGCGGGCTGGAGCGAGAGTCAGGAGCGGGAGTTTAGCAGGTTGGAAGCAGAGTTTGAAGCAGAGAAATTTGCGAACTTCTCTCCTTACGACGATGGTTTTCACTCAGACAACTCTCAAACCTGGGATCACCCGGATTACGTTTAGTAGTTTTATGTAATGTTTTTTTATGTTTATTTAATGTTTTTAATCCATGTACTGTTTTAATTCCAAGAAATATTTGCAATGTTTAAATTTGAACCTTTACTTTTTTATATTTATAAATTTGTTTTTTAAAATGTTTGAAAAAAAAAAAAAAAAAAAAAAAAAAAAAAAAAAAAACGGTCACCACTGTGGCACTTGGGTCATGTTTGGTCGCTGGAGAGAGAAAGCTGACGTGACAGCCGGAAACTTGGGTCAAGTTGGGTCACCACTGTGCCCAGCCTTAGAGTAAGCTATTCTACTCGATCTAAGTTAACTTTAGGCCTTAAGCTCAAAATGAGCCAATAGCAATATCACACGTGCCACTTAATTAATTTTTGCACGCCTCTCCATTTGTTACAATAGTCACTATATAGTATAATTGGGCATAAAAAGGTCTAGTCACATCAGCCACCTAGCCGTTTTTCACCCTGCCACTCACTCTGCCTTTCCATATTCTTCTACTTGAACAAATCCAATCTTCACAAAGTAACTCTTGCAAAACACACTGTAATCTTGTTTCAAGTAAGTAAAAGTTTTTTCTCTTGTTTTAGCTTTACACATAGTTTTTCTTAATCTACATGAATAACATTATCATGTCAAGTTTTTGTTTGCAATGCATGGTAACTCGATATCTTGTGATGCTTTTACTTGAAATGTTTATATTATGTTTTCAATTTTATCACACAGCAGGCCTTATAATCAAGAAAATTATATTATGCTTTTACTTGAAATGTTTATATTTTGTTTGCAAAAGTTTTGCTTTGAAGTTGATTCTCTCAACTAGTACGTACGTATGAATAGCATTTAAGTTGGCCTTTTAGTATGCATTTAGTAACGGATTGTTTTGAAACCCGGTTCGACCCGGCCGGTTCAACCGGTTCCGGCAAAAAACGGGTCAAACTGAGTAACTACCATGGTTGCATGGTAATGGTATGCGGGTTTGGGCGTTCGGCTTTGGGAGGATAGTGGAATGAGAATGGGTATAGATCTCGAATCCCAACCCTTTTGGTGGGTATGAAAATGCTATCAAACCAATTCTTAACAAAGCAAACTATAATCATCTATTTGGTTGTACCATTAGTGTTGGACAATTTTGAGGCCTTCGAAATATTGGAGACAATGTGTAGTCACTTCGGTCTTACAACCTCAAGTCCTCTCATGTTTTTATCTTAGCTTTGCCCGAAGGTGTAGTATAAGATCTATAAGAGCATTTGCAATGGCTTAAGTCATTCAAATTTTATGTTTAGTCGGTATTTGGCAATTAACCGCATGATTTTGCACAACTCATTTGTGATTTGTCCCAAATCACAAGTGATTTAAAATAAATCACTAGTGATTTGGGTTAAATCACTAGTTAGTCTGATGAACTATTGAACAAGACTAACTACTAGAAATTAACCGCAAGATTTTGCACAACTCACTTATGATTTGTCCCAAATCACAAGTGTTTTACAACAAATCACTAGTGATTTGGGTTAAATCACTTTGTTCATGAACTTATGAACAACACTAACCCAAATCACTAGTGATTTGTTGTAAATCACTTGTGATTTGGGACAAATCACTAGTGAGTTGTGCAAAATCTTAAAAAACAATAAAAACAAACATCAAAAAATCTTTAAATTACTTGTCCACATACCCGTATCACTCTCCTCACCGAACCTTGCGGGTAATTGCCCCCGGTTGGCAATTAACTGCATGATTTTGCACAACTCACTTTTAATTGCCCCAAATCACAAGTGATTTAAAACAATGGGCAAATGCTAAAAAAATACATCGAAGTTGACATTTTTTGCGATTGTATGGTGCCACCTTTTTTTTTGGTAAATGTATGACTAAAGTATTGAATTGGGTCATTGTGGGCATCAAACTTGATACTTTTTGTTATTGTATGTATCACGTCTACTAAACGTCACATCGTTAGTCCTTTATACTAACGGCCGTTAGTAAATACCCAATGATAAACCACACTCCTTTATACTAACGGCCGTTAGTCCTTTATACTAATTGCCAGTAATCAACGTTGTGATGCAATTATATCTACAGACGACTTGATTTGTGTGTGTTTGAGTATCATAACCGACTGGGAGAAAAAATATCTAAGTTGTGATGCAGCTGCAAAGCTTTCTTCGGGTGCAAATAAGCTAAAATGTTCCCCCCGTAAATAAATCCGTTCTACACATGTAATTCCAAAATCTATGCCACCACCACGTGAAAGGACACCAGTTAAATCATCACAAATTGAAAGGGGTAGCAAGTCTGAATCCAATTTGCAGTAACTCGTCGGTAAACCGTCAACTTGCCCAAAAGGTGAATTTTTCTATGCTACTCGTATGTTTTACTCGTTAAGTAATTCAAGATAACTGAATTGTCAATGCGTTCATGTATGCTTTTTTTGTTATTGAATTCAAGATGATGAACTTCATCTTTTTTGTATAAGCAGTGACCTTTTGCGACTCCCCTTTTTCTCTCTAAAAGGATTACAAGTTTGTGTGTTTGATCTTGATCACAAGGTTTGGCTCTTTCGAGAATGGAAGCTGATTGTCGAGCCAAACCTGTCGATCAGGATCAAGCATCTCAAATGATACTAAGGACGGTGTTCATATTTCGCAATGTAACCCATCTACAACGTTAGGTATATCTGCCTTAATAATTGAGATGCGTTGAATGCGATATTGATATTGTGTGTATTGTTCATGACAGTCCACACTCCTTCATTATCTCATTCAACACGAGTGTCCGTAACTCCTTGATACCTTGTTTTATTTGATAAAGGAGTGTGGTTTATCATTGGGTATTTTATACTTAAACAAATATATCGTTGAATATAATAGAATTCTATGAGCTGTGTATGCTAATTATAGTTCAGTGTTATGCTATGACAAACAGTTATAGAAACTGTAGACTGCAGAACATAAAATTTTGTACTAGATAAGAAGATTGGATTATGGGAATTAAAACTAGCTCAAAAAGCTTGGATATTGGTATACCAACTCTAAGCTACATAGTTAAAAAGGGTTTACTAATCCCATGTTGGGCTTCATAATCAAAATTAACGCACCCAAATTATGACGTGCCATGTGGATGGTCACCAAGATAGAAGTTGAAATTAGCATTATCTAGCAAGTAAGGCAACATAAATTTGGAACTGCATGTTAGTCAAACACAAAGTTATAACATATCCAGAAATACTCTACATAGAAAAACCAGAACAGTAATTTGGTCACAAAAGATGTAGATTCACAAATCAAGCAAAAAAGAACTTCCAGCGATCATCCTTGTGCAAAACGATCATAAATGCATACGGAAACAATATTGATGGTGTTCCAAAAGACAGTTTCTTCCAAACATCGATCATAAACTCTTGTAGGCGTAAATGAAGCCCCTTTTCATGTAAACTGACCCACTACGGACTCACACATGGACCACACCCAATGCAGTTCCTTCTTCTTGTCTGCTTATTTATGTCAAGCCATTTCTTTGCCTTCTTAACCACATCATCCATCTTTGTCAAATCTTCCCCACTTAGACTCTTCCTTTCATATCCATGACATAAACGTATTCATCCAATGCTGTATAGGCCTCCACCTTCTTTGTGTGCTCTTCATCTTTATCTTTGTATCTCCTGGAATCCTTTAACATTCTGTCAGCATCTTCTTTTGAAATTCTTTGTTTGCTACAGGTGATTGTGATCCTGTTTTTTATATCGGTTGTTAATTCTTCTGCAGAAACTTTCAGAATGCCATCATCATCAATGTCAAAACAAATGGTTGCTTTTGTAATACCCCTAGGGGCAAATAGGGAGGTTGCTAAGCACAAATTCACCCAGCAAAATGTTGTCTATTGATCGACTTCTCTCTCCCTGATAAACCTTAAAAAGAATGGAAGATTGGTTGTCATCACATGTGCAACAATTCATTTTCTTTGTAACAGGTATGGGAGTGTTTTTTGGAATCACAACCTCTATGACCTCTCCATATGACTCCCAGCCAAGCGAAAGTGGGATGACATCTAAATACATTAAATTTTTAACCATTTTATTGCCCTTGCCACTCATTTTTGCAGCCAAAATAGCTGCACCTTAGGCAAAAATCTCATCAGGATTTATTGTCTTGCAGAGGTCCTTACCATGATATAACCAGCAGAATTGTGTTGCAGCTTTCTAAAGGACTACGTTTCCAAGATAATATTTCTCTTGATGGTCCACAAAGGGTAGCAGCCATTGCTAATGGATTTTGAAGATAACGTCCAAGGGCCACAGCTCGCTTCACAGTGCCAGATTGTGGCTGAAGCTGGTCCGACGATATACGAGAATTTTCATACAAGCGTGGGAGAGTCTCATCACCATATACAACCCCTATATCCTCCATATCCTGGCCAACATCTCTAGGATTTTCTTCTACCATCTTGAAAAGTATCTCGTATATATCATCCTTCAGCCGATCACAGTTCAGATTCACAGCTCCAAGAACAACAACGTTAGGTTGATGATCCGTAATGAACTTCTTGAGACGTTGTTGATCATTCTTTTTCCTCTGCTGGTCATTAGCACTTTGACCATTGATTCTTATAGCACCAGCATATAGCACGTCAACCACTTCTCCATATGAGTCCAGCATCACAAAAGTTGTTGCGGGATTACCAGAGCCCCAACAGCACGCCATAACTCTTGATGCAGCTTCATAATCATCTAATGAGTTATCATTTTCCTTTTTCTGATTCTGATAAGGAGCAACAGAAACTTTGTCCCATAATAACTTCCCATATTCCATAAGTAACCAATTTTTGGCTCTACTTGTCAGCAATGTTCTTGCCTCTTTAGCCATAGAAGGTAAAAGTAAACCATCAAAGGCGTCTTTTATTATCTGTTTTCTTTGTTCATTCCACAATTGAGCAGATTTACTCACGCCATCACTAAGATAATATTCATGAGCATCACTTATTAATTTATCATGGTCATTTGCTGGAAGCTTTACAAAGACTTCGATAAGCTTTTCCTCGGCTTTTTGAATAACAAGCCATTGTGCATCATCAAATCTTATCAACGGTTTGTCTTACAACCACTTGATACCCGCAAACTCATGATTTGCATCTATGGACACCCTACCATCAGCAGTGGGCCTCGTTGACACCACCGCATGATCCATGAAAAAGCTACGAACGTGCCTCCTGACACATGCTCACAACTAATCTCCACTGCTGCCATGTGTCTAGCGCCACTGAGGACAGCCTTGGGGTTCTCAAACATTGCACATGTAAATCTGGATGCTACTTCTTCTGGTGTTTCCTTTGCATCCTCCAATTCCTTGGTTCTCATTTTTTCAAGAGAAAGCAGCAATCCGAATTCTTCAGAGTTATAGCCAAACTTGCTAGCAACCTCCCATAGTCCAGATTTGCTATAAATGCTGTACTGTGACTTCCTCTTCGGTCTCTTGAACCGTCCTTCATCCACACCAACTTATAAGATACAAACACCTCAAATGCAAACATCTTCACAAACACCTTAAATGCAAACACAAAACACAAGACTATCTGATTCACAAGACAATGTCATAAATGGATGGGTTTCAAGTTACGGGTTGAAACCCGATTATAAACGGATGGGTTTCAACATAATCCTAATCATAAACAAATCAATAGATCGAAATGATACCGGAATTCGATTGGCGACCTAGACAACTGGTTTTAGGTTCGAAAGGCACCTTAATACAATTGGGGATAAAGACAACTGTTTTTGGGCGGTTTCAAAATGGTATAAAAGAAAAGGGAAACTGCTTTTGGGCGGTTTCTTTGAATTTTAATTTTTCATCAAGTTTTTGGTTCGCATTATTATTATTATTATTATCAATTATTATTATTAATATTATTACTATTATTTATCATTATTATTATTATTATTATTATTATTATTATTATTATTATTATTATTATTATTATTATTATTATTATTATTATTATTATTATTATTATTATTATTATAATACAATTATATTATTATTATTTATCATTTAATAAATAATATTATTTATTATATTATTTTTATTATTATTATTATTATATTATTTAATAGATAAATAATACTATTATTAAATTATTTATTATTTAATAAATAAAAATATTATTATTTTGTTATTATTAATATTTTATGAATTTTATTATTAATATTTTATGAATTTTATTATTATTTTATTATATTATTATTATTATTATTATTATTATTATTATTATTATTATTATTATTATTATTAACATTCTGCGAACCAAACGCACCCTTAGTGTCCTTTGATATTTAGTTGTGCAAAATCTTAAAAAACAATAAAAACAAACATCAAAAAATCTTTAAATTACTTGTCCACATACCCGTATCACTCTCCTCACCGAACCTTGCGGGTAATTGCCCCCGGGTGGCAATTAACTGCATGATTTTGCACAACTCACTTTTAATTGTCCCAAATCACAAGTGATTTAAAACAAATCACTAGCGATTTGGGTTAAATCTCTAGTTAGTCTGATGGTAGATACGGGTGTGGGAAGATGAACATCATCAGATGGGCTATTTCCTGTCGAGATCCAAAGCCCATGTCACATCTTTTCAATGCTTGATGAATTTTGTATTTCACTCTAAACATCATCAGATGTATATATGCGTGTGTATATATATATGTGTGTGTGTGTATGTGTGTGTGAATCTAAATCACTTTGTTCATCAGTCTTGTTGATGAACTTATGAACAACACTAACCCAAATCACTAGTGATTTGTTGTAAATCACTTGTGATTTGGGACAAATCACTAGTGAGTTGTGCAAAATCTTAAAAAACAATAAAAACAAACATCAAAAAATCTTTAAATTACTTGTCCACATACCCGTATCACTCTCCTCACCGAACCTTGCGGGTAATTGCCCCCGGGTGGCAATTAACTACATGATTTTACACAACTCACTTTTAATTGTCCCAAATCACAAGTGATTTAAAACAAATCACTAGCGATTTGGGTTAAATCTCTAGTTAGTCTGATGGTAGATACGGGTATGGGAAGATGAACATCATCAGATGGGCTATTTCCTGTCGAGATCCAAAGCCCAAGTCACATCTTTTCAATGCTTGATGAATTTTGTATTTCACTCTAAACATCATCAGATGTATATATGTGTGTGTGTGTGTGTGTGTATATATATATATATATAATATATATATATATATATATATATATATATATATATATATATATATATATATATATGTGTGTGTGTGTGTGTGTGTGTGTGTGTGTGTGTATGTGTGTGTATGTGTGTGTGAATCTAAAAAAATACAATTAGCGCTAGGACCTCTTTCCAATAAGGGAGTATAGATTACATATATAAAACACGTTATATTTTATAGTTAGTGATTTTCTTTTTTATGTTTAGTCGGTATTTGGCAATTAACTGCATGATTTTGCACAACTCATTTGTGATTTGTCCCAAATCACAAGTGATTTAAAATAAATCACTAGTGATTTGGATTAAATCACTAGTTAGTCTGATGAACTATTGAACAAGACTAACTACTAGAAATTAACCGCAAGATTTTGCACAACTCATTTATGATTTGTCTCAAATCACAAGTGTTTTACAACAAATCACTAGTGATTTGCACAACTCACTTATGATTTTTCCCAAATCACAAGTGTTTTACAACAAATCACTAGTGATTTAGGTTAAATCACTTTGTTCATCAGTCTTGTTGGTGTGGATGAAGGACGGTTCAAGAGACCGAAGCGGAAGTCACAGTACAACATTTATAGCAAATCTGGACTATGGGAGGTTGCTAGCAAGTTTGGCTATAACTCTGAAGAATTCGGATTGCTGCTTTCTCTTGAAAAAATGAGAACTGAGGAATTGGAGGATGCAAAGGAAACACCAGAAGAAGTAGCATCCAGATTTACATGTGCAATGTTTGAGAACCCCAAGGCTGTCCTCAGTGGCGCTAGACACATGGCAGCAGTGGAGATTAGTTGTGAGCCATGTGTCAGGAGGCACGTTCGTAGCTTCTTCATGGATCATGCGGTGGTGTAAACGAGGCCCACTGCTGATGGTAGGGTGTCCATAGATGCAAATCATGAGTTTGCGGGTATCAAGTGGTTGAAAGACAAACCGTTGATAAATTTGATGATGCACAATGGCTTGTTATTCAAAAAGCCGAGGAAAAGCTTATCGAAGTCTTTGTAAAGCTTCCAGCAAATGACCATGATAAATTAATAAGTGATGCTCATGAATATTATCTTAGTGATGGCGTGAGTAAATCTGCTCAATTGTGGAATGAACAAAGAAAACAGATAATAAAAGACGCCTTTGATGGTTTACTTTTACCTTCTATGGCTAAAGAGGCAAGAGCATTGCTGAAAAGTAGAGCCAAAAATTGGTTACTTATGGAATATGGGAAGTTATTATGGGACAAAGTTTCTGTTGCTCCTTATCAGAATCAGAAAAAGGAAAATGATAACTCATTGGATGATTATGAAGATGCATCAAGAGTTATGGCGTGCTGTTGGGGCTCTGGTAATCCCGCAACAACTTTTGTGATGCTGGACTCATATGGAGAAGTGGTTGACGTGCTATATGCTGGTGCTATAAGAATCAATGGTCAAAGTGCTAATGACCAGCAGAGGAAAAAGAATGATCAACAACGTCTCAAGAAGTTCATTACGGATCATCAACCTAACGTTGTTGTTCTTGGAGCTGTGAATCTGAACTGTGATCGGCTGAAGGATGATATATACGAGATACTTTTCAAGATGGTAGAAGAAAATCCTAGAGATGTTGGCCAGGATATGGAGGATATAGGGGTTGTATATGGTGATGAGACTCTCCCACGCTTGTATGAAAATTCTCGTATATCGTCGGACCAGCTTCAGCCACAATCTGGCACTGTGAAGCGAGCTGTGGCCCTTGGACGTTATCTTCAAAATCCATTAGCAATGGCTGCTACCCTTTGTGGACCATCAAGAGAAATATTATCTTGGAAACGTAGTCCTTTAGAAAGCTTTCTCACACCTGATGAAAAATATGGTATGGTTGAACAAATTATGGTTGATGCAACTAACCAAGTTGGCCTGGATATAAATTTAGCTATAAGCCATGAGTGGTTATTTGCTCCACTACAATTCATTTCTGGGCTTGGGCCCAGAAAAGCTGCTTCATTGCAGAGGTCCTTAGTGAGAGCTAGTTCAATATATACCAGAAAAGACTTATTAAGCCACAGGCTTGGTAAAAAGGTGTTTGTGAATGCTGTCGGGTTCTTACGTGTTCGTCGAAGTGGAAATGCTGCTAGCAGTAGCCAGTTTATCGATTTATTGGATGATACCAGAATCCACCCGGAATCATATGGTCTTGCACAAGAATTGGCTAAAGATATGTACACTGCAGATGCTCAAGATGAAGTAAACGATGATGAAGACATGCTAGAAATGGCAATAGAGCATGTGAGAGAAAACCCCACTTTATTAAGACGTCTTGAAGTCGATGCATATGCCAAATCCAAGAAACGTGAGAATAAGAAAGACACTTTAAATCATATAAGATTGGAGTTGATACATGGTTTTCAAGACTGTCGAAGACCGTATGCAAAACCAAGTGAGGATGAGGCGTTTTATATGGTTTGTGGGGAGACCGAGGAGACGCTTGCAGAGGGTAAAATCGTCCAAGCAACTGTCCGTAGGGTTCAACCCCAGAGAGCAGTATGTTTTCTTGAGTCGGGGTTGACTGGTTTACTTAGTAAAGACGACTATAGCAATGACCGTAGCGATAATGATTTAACTGAGAGGTTGAATGAAGGTGATATATTGACTTGTAAGATTAAATCAATTGTGAAAAATGAAAGGATCAAAGTGTTTTTAAGCTGTAGAGAGAGTGATTTAAGGAGTGACCGCTCTAAAGAATACAAAAAGATGGATCCATACTATCATGAAGACCTTGACAGTATAGAGACCGTCAAAGAAAAAGCCCGTAAAGCCAAAGAGTTAGCAAAGAAGCATTTTAAGTCTAGAATGATTGTTCACCCTCGCTTCCAGAATATTACAACTGATGAAGCTATGGAGATGTTGTCTGATAAGGAACCTGGTGAGAGCATCATTCGTCCTAGCTCTCGTGGGACATCATACTTAACTTTGACACTCAAAATCTACAAGGATGTTTATGCTCACAAAGACATTATCGAAGATGGAAAGGAGAACAAGGGTCCAGGTGTGCTGCGCCTCGAAAAAACACTAAAGATAGGAGAGGATGTTTTTGAAGATCTGGACGAGGTGATGGATCGTTACGTTGACCCATTAGTAACTCACTTAAAGAAAATGCTGGAATACCGCAAGTTTAAAGAAGGGAGTAAAGGAGAAGTTGACGAGAGTTTAAGGAAAGAAAAAATGGAAAATCCATCAAGAATCGTCTACTCCTTTGGTGTATCTCATGAACATCCAGGCACGTTTATCTTAACATATGTATGGAGTTCGTGATTCAAGAGATGGTTATTGGTTTCAGGGGAAGCTTGTTTAACCATCTACATGCATCACTTAAGGGGAAGCGTTTGATTCAAGTTGCATTGAAGACCCCTATTTGATGATGACAAAAAGGGGAAGAAGGTTAATTTGCAGATTGAAGATCATCTTTCATGTACTTAGTTTTGTCATATCAACTAGGGGAAGATTGTTAGGAATTAAACTTTGAGTTGATATTGACAAAAAACATGAAAGATGAAGGACTAAAGAAGACAAAGGAGAATTCTTCTAATAATAAGAAGATACAGGATATATTCTATATGTTAGGAAGATTTCTTTTATTCTTATCCCTTTGTAACCCTAATCTCTAGTATATAAAGAGATTAAAGGCGTGGTTTACTATATACAGGAATTAGAGATGTAATTCCAGAAAAAGGTGTGTGTGTAACTAGGCGTTAAGTCTTAGTGTAGTCAACACAAAGGTCGAAGCTACTATGGATGTCCTCTTGCACAAGTGAACAATCAGAAGTTTGTTATTTATATATATATATATTATATATAACAGGATGCGTATATATATATATATATATATATATATATATATATATTAATCTGTTCTTTAATATTTTGGTTGTTAAAAATACGATTCTTACAATTTTCTTAATCTGTAACAGCCACCAGATTTTGGATGCAGGTATTTTATATGGCAGGACGAGCTCCGTCCTTGTTCATGTGGTCGGGGCCTCTGTATTGCACGTAAAGATAAGAAGGGTGTATCCTACAAATGCCCCTTTGATGTATGTGGCTATGCGGAATTTGTGCAAACAAAGGACGTGAAAAAAATGAAACTTTCAAATGCAGGAATTTCTGTTTGTTCAAGTTCTTCGCCAGGACCTTCCTCTGCAGGAAAAGGTTCTAGTGAGCTTGCAGCAAACTGCCCAAATTGCAAACTTTTGTTGTTGAGGATAAAGATACTGGAAGCAAAACTGGATTTTGCACAGTGTCATGAGGATCCTTCTCAATCTACAGCAGCATTTCAGGAGCTTTTAATGGAACTTGATGGAATTTTACTTGATGAATGACAAAACAGACAGAGTGGAAATTTTTATCTTTGTATTCGCTTGAAACTAACTAGTTTTGTATTCTTGCTAGGTAAATAGTATGACTTATATATGTCCAATTTGCTGAAGAGACTCAACTAGTGTCTTAAAATACTTTCAACTTGCTCTACTGATTAACTGATTTGCTATCCCTCAAGGTTAATTTTCAGCATTTGATCACTAAACATTAACTTGTGGTTATGGTCGAATGGGGAAATATGTTCTTTAAATGGCAAAACAGGTTTATATTGGTATCAGCAGGTTTACCTTACTTGTAAAAATTTACTAATTACTTAGTTAATTGGTAATATTTGAGTGATCAATTATTTAAACGGGTACTTCAAATGGATAAAAAAAAGTGTGTATATCACTAATGTATTAAAGGCTGTAGATCATATATGGTTACAGCACAATTTTAAACAACAAGCAAAGGCAAAAAGCACTGATTAAGAAAAAAGCTATAGGGAACAATTATGCAGGTTAGCACAGATCAGTACAGGGGAGAAAAGCGGCTAGGGGTCTGAATTGAGCTTAATTAAAAGCTCACAGATAAGACTTAAAAACTACAACAGCTGAAATTCTTAAAGGTCATACTACAATAAGCATCTATGATAAACAATCAGGCCAACTAGAACTAATTAAATGCTTAATAATAAGCTGAGAAATAGGGCTGGTTGGTACAAAGGCTGCTGCAGGGCAATCATGGCTACTGAGGCTTATTTGCAGATAAAATATAAGCTGATGAACAAGCTCATAAGTCAAAAATAAGCTGAAAAATACTGAGACTACACTATAGGCTATTTGTAAAACAAGAATTAGAGTTTAGAAACTACTGTAAGTAGCTAAAAATGAGATTGAAAAAGGGCTGAGTAGGCAAAAAGATGATGGAAGTGATTATGCTGACTGCTTACCTGAGCAGTCTTGTTTTTGCAATGTCTGATTCAAATGCCCTTTGAAAACTAGCAAACCTCTGAGTACTGGATTGAAGAACTAAATGGACAAAAAGATGTTAAGAGCTAGAACCCAACTGGCTTCTAGCTGCAATAAGCTAAATGACTGAACTCACCCTACAAATAAACTAACCAACTGAAAACCTAAAATCCCACAACAAGAAGTTAAGAACTCTTACTAACAGATGATTTATGCTAAGATAAGCAAAATTAAAAGTAACTAGAATCAAAGTCTAACCCATATAAAGTAATGTTATTATTTTTGTAAAGTAGAAATTACATAAATAACAAGGTAAAAGAAGATTTTACCCGAAAATTATAAAAAATACGTCGTCACTTGTGCGATACAAAGCAATAATGCATGTCATAACCCCGGGAAAAAAATGTAAAATCACTCGACTACCATTTTCTTATTGGTACAAAAATTTGTCAATGTATGTTTTATCAAGTTGATAACGGAATAATATTCCTTTATATACTAAAGAGCGGCAGCAACCATAGTCATGGTTGTTGTTGCTCTTTTATTCCCTCTACGGCCATTGTCGCCGGCTCCCACAAAGCTTGGAGAGTAACCAAAATTGTACAAAAATTGGTTTACAATCTTTGAACCGGGTACCGCAACAGACTCTGCCCATAATTTGTCGGCTTCTTGCCCTTGTTTTTGAAAAACTGGAGTAGCGTCCAACCGATGAATTTCCCACCTTTTAACATTTCGTAATTGACGAATTTTTTCAAGTTGTCTACACGCGAGTTTACATGTATTAATCTTTGTTTGATTGATTGCTTCTTCTAATAATTTCTTGCGATATTTCGTGTCACTTGAAGATGAATATTCTTCGCGAAAATAAGCATCGAATTCCGGGACTCCAATAGCTCGTCGAATTCCTTTCGAGTAATCGGAATTAGGGTTATACATTTCTCTAACTTCTTCAACAATACCTGCGGATACCATTCGATCGACTCGATCCGATACAAATCGATGAAGCACTGGCATTGCAACATCAACCCATAAGAAACAAATGTCGTATCGTGAACGAAACTCGTAATTTTGATCATCAATTAATGCTTCAATGAATGAATTCGATCCACCCGCTATAATTGGAAGTTTGTCTCTTCCCACTATCGATTTCATCGTAAGAGAAGCCGTGCTAACGAAATTTTGAGCAGTAAAATCAGCTTCGGGGTCCACTATCCCCAGAAGGTGATGGGGGACCCCCTCACACTCCTCATAAGTCATTTTATTTGCTGCTATCACTAAACCTTTGTAAACATGTATTTTATCTGAATTTATTATTTCGGCGGGGTAGCGTGTGGCAAGGTCGATCGAGAGACGAGACTTACCCGTACCCGTTGCACCCATAACAACTACTACTTTATCTTTTTGTGGTCGATGTCGAAGCACAGATAAGTCCATACCACCGGTTGGCATTTGTAGTAAAGATGGTTGAGCTTGTTGGCATCCCATCATAGTCATTTTCACAATGAAATGAATATATTCTTATGTGGCAACTTGAAAATGTGTGTGGTGATGGTTGTTCAGTTTCGAATCATATGAAATTACTTTTGTGAGTTGAGAGAAAATGCAAGGCAAATGTGGTATTTATAGTGAAGAAAAGGTTCAATTTAAATTGACAATTCGTTCATGAAATATAAAATGGTCCCAATATAATATTCTTTTAATTAATTAATTTATGAAATATGATACAATTCAATCGATTAAATAGTATATATTTTTGGTTGTGCTCGATCTAAGGCTGATCGTAATAGTGACCTTCAATTCTACCATGACCATATGAAACCACTACAGCAACATTTTCAAATCTCTTTAATCAAAGGTCGCTGTTACTATTGTTCTAAACATTCGAAAAATGAGTCGTAAGAAATTTGTTCTATATCTATGGTTGAGAGAAAATGCAAGGCGAATGTGGTATTTATAGTGAAGAAAAGGTTCAATTTAAATTGACAATTCGTTCATGAAATATAAAATGGTCCCAATGAAATGAATATATTCTTATGTGGCAACTTGAAAATGTGTGTGGTGATGGTTGTTCAGTTTCGAATCATATGAAATTACTTTTGTGAGTTGAGAGAAAATGCAAGGCAAATGTGGTATTTATAGTGAAGAAAAGGTTCAATTTAAATTGACAATTCGTTCATGAAATATAAAATGGTCCCAATGAAATGAATATATTCTTATGTGGCAACTTGAAAATGTGTGTGGTGATGGTTGTTCAGTTTCGAATCATATGAAATTACTTTTGTGAGTTGAGAGAAAATGCAAGGCAAATGTGGTATTTATAGTGAAGAAAAGGTTCAATTTAAATTGACAATTCGTTCATGAAATATAAAATGGTCCCAATATAATATTCTTTTAATTAATTAATTTATGAAATATGATACAATTCAATCGATTAAATAATATATATTTTTGGTTGTGCTCGATCTAAGGCTGATCATAATAGTGACCTTCAATTCTACCATGACCATATGAAACCACTACAGCAACATTTTCAAATCTCTTTAATCAAAGGTCGCTGTTACTATTGTTCTAAACATTCAAAAAATGAGTCGTAAGAAATTTGTTCTATATCTATGGTTGAGAGAAAATGCAAGGCAAATGTGGTATTTATAGTGAAGAAAAGGTTCAATTTAAATTGACAATTCGTTCATGAAATATAAAATGGTCCCAATGAAATGAATATATTCTTATGTGGCAACTTGAAAATGTGTGTGGTGATGGTTGTTCAGTTTCGAATCATATGAAATTACTTTTGTGAGTTGAGAGAAAATGCAAGGCAAATGTGGTATTTATAGTGAAGAAAAGGTTCAATTTAAATTGACAATTCGTTCATGAAATATAAAATGGTCCCAATGAAATGAATATATTCTTATGTGGCAACTTGAAAATGTGTGTGGTGATGGTTGTTCAGTTTCGAATCATATGAAATTACTTTTGTGAGTTGAGAGAAAATGCAAGGCAAATGTGGTATTTATAGTGAAGAAAAGGTTCAATTTAAATTGACAATTCGTTCATGAAATATAAAATGGTCCCAATATAATATTCTTTTAATTAATTAATTTATGAAATATGATACAATTCAATCGATTAAATTGTATATATTTTTGGTTGTGCTCGATCTAAGGCTGATCGTAATAGTGACCTTCAATTCTACCATGACCA
>CP139508.1:8838382-8845882 GCA_021014915.2 Artemisia tridentata subsp. tridentata
AACCATGTAATCAATTAGATAATTAACTTGGGGTTTAAACAAATGTTGTCACAATAATGCACTAAAGATGAGTGCACACAAGGTAGGCTAAGGCGATTTGGGTGTACATTTAAGTGGGGTGTAAACAAATTCTTTCTTTAAGTAAAATGCTTAAAGGTCGAAATGAAAAGATAGGCTCTGAGGGGTGTACTAGGGGTATCGTGTACCAAAAATGAGTACAACGCAAAGGGTGTGGGAGAATTACTTGACCAATGTAGCCAATGTAATTATAACAAAACACAGGTGTAAAACAATGGGTTAATCCTAATGCCTCTTATCATGTAGTAAATCTAACTACACGAATGTAGTCTCACTTGTGGCCTCGGAATGGTCCTTACGCAAGTTCTAGAATCTAAGTGCTACCGGTACACACATCATAGCATAAATGCTTTTCCTACCAATTCTAGGGGCGAACCTCACATATTTGGGGGTGGAAAATTTTTTAGTGGTACGGTTTTTGTGCTAGTCATATAACTTCTATCCATGAGACGCTCATTAAGATCAAAGTTTCACTCCTATATGTTGTAAAAAAATTTAAATTTGGCACTAAAATTGCCCTAACAGGTATTTCTCTCAGTTTTATTACCCATCTACCATTAAACAAACAAAAATCAAGCGTAATAGCATTCTCTAAGGTATCGTATTTTACCCCCCCCCCCTTACACTTAAGATGAACATTATCCCCAATGTTCAAATAACAAGATGTAAAAGTAAATAAGGTAAAAGAATGAAATCAAATACTCCCCTGATTCGTTCAGTGGATAAAAAGGTAACATGGTTAGATCTTCTTCCAAGGTAATGTTGAAGCTTCAAGACTAATGCATCGCCAAAAGCTAGATTCCACATACATCTCCTTGTCCAAAATAACCTGTTAAACATGAGAAAACAAACACGAAAACCTGCATAACATCGGCGGGATAAATCTATATAAGGATATAATGCTTGTGGAATGATTATTTTGCAGATTCCTGGAGTTTATAAGTTAGAGATTTAATAAAAACTTTTTATGATTCCGGTAGAAAAACAAAACTTTCAAAAATTTCAGAAAATTAAAACCTGACGCCGTCAGGTTGTAAGGCCTGACGCCGTCAGAATTGATCTGACAGAATTCTCATGTTAAGTTTCCGGAAAATTTCTGGAAAAACCTATACCTTACTTCCTGGAATTCCTGCAAAATATCATTATGACTCGATACAAGCATTTGACTCAAACAATTACTAATATGTATGTTAATTTAGTATTGTTACGATTCATGTTCATTTGTTCTAATAAACCGATTTGGATTTCCCTTACACTTATCTTTTTGCAAAATACCTTTATATGTAGTTAAGACGAAGTTAAAAACAAGATAAAGCATTTTCACAATTTAGTTTTGAACATGAATCAATAATAATAAAAATTAAACATACATACGGAAGCAAATAAAATCAAACAAACAAATAAATAAACACACAAAAAGCAAATAAAGCTTGGGTTGCCTCCCAAGAAGCGCTTTTCTTTATTAACGAGTATTGTAGCTAGACTCAAAGTCACGTACATTACGTGATTCCATCATTCATAATGACGTATCCCTGATAGATATAATCCTTGTTATCAGGGTGGTGGTGTCTCAATCGCTCGACATTCGCAGTCACTTCACCTCCTCCCTTGCTGGTCAAGCTTACTACCCCATCTTGGTGTAGACTTTTAATTGTGAATGGTCCGCACCACCAGGGACTTGGTTCATCGGTAGGTGCTTTTGTTTCTGAATGCCTTAGGAGCACGGAGTCTCCTTTTGTAAATTCAACAGGGTTATTGGTCTGCTCATTAGCCTCAATATAATCGTTATTTCCACCCTTACATTCTCTAATCTCATTTTCATTGTAATTCTTAATCCTTGCCTCCCATGCAAGGATTTTCTCTCGAACATTACCACGGATTATATTGGGGTTCACCTCCATCTTCTTTTGTAGAGCAACATCTCGTATATGTCGTGGGATCGTTGGGAAGTTTATTGTTTTCTTCCCCTTCTTCATTTGGATGGTACTATTTTCGTAATCGATTTGTGCCCTAGTGGTAACGAGAAAGGGTGCCCCAAGGATTATTGGCATATTCATATCATTTCTTTCAATAATCATGAAGTCGACCGGATACAGGAATCCGGCAACGTTGACCAACACATCTTCTGCAATTCCTAACGGGTACTCATAAGAATGTTTTGCAAAGGAGAGTTTAGTACGGGTGATGGATGGCAGTTCGTCGGTTAACTGGACATAAACGGATAAAGGCATCAAATTTACGTCGGAACCTTGGTCAGCTACCGCATCCAGATACTTGAGTTTTCCAATGCTGCATGGTATTTCGAAGACCCCGTAGAATTCCTGCTTTTCCACTAACTTTTGTCTTATGAGGCTCTCATACAATTGCCCTCCGGGTAATGTGTCAGATTCATCATCCGGTTCCATCCTCTTGGACTCTTTGTTGGGTAGATGAGTACGTCGACAGTTTCTCACCCAATCGTTTATGGTCTCCTTGTTTATTTCGTGCTTCAAGTAATGCCTCACTTGTTGTGACTTTGGCGGTTCTACCAATTGGCGCTCCTCAGAGGGCGCCTCCTTTCCCTTGTCGGAATCGCATTTGTAGGCATTGGTGTTTCCGTCATTAAGTGGGACGAGGTCAATTTTGTTAACTTCCATAGTTATCAACTTCCCTCTTCCATCATTTTCGCCCTCTTGGACGACAGAGATGGCATTAACACATTTAGTGTTGGGAACTTCAACGTCTTTTCGCACTAACACATTTTCAGGAGCTTTTGTTTTTGTGTATTCTTTCAAAAGGCCCATCATCTCAGCCATCTTCTCTTCCATCTCCTCCTTTTGTTTGTAGATAGCTTCCTCAAATTTTGCCAACCGTTCGGAGTGTTTTGACATGTATTCTCTCATTCGAGCTTCGAATGTTGGACTAAGTTCCTGAGGTGGTGAGTTGGGTTGAGCGTGCTTATGGAAGGGTTTAGTATTTTCCCTATGGGGTGATTCGGACAATGGTATTTGCTTAATGCTTGAGACCGAGTTAACTGTTGCTTTTTGTGGACTTAAGGGTCTCTTTTGCTTTTCCATAAGATATGCAACCCTCTTCTCAAGTTCACTAACGCTTTCCTCGGTGATTTGATTGGCTTTATCGGGCGATGAATATGTCTTGACCGCCGAGCGTACGTCGTGGGAAACTTGCCACAATTCATCATCGTCGGATGCAAGCTCATCAATGATCTCCCATGATTCCTCGGCGCTTTTGTCACGCAATCTGCCCCCGGCGGCTCGATCGATGGCACGCTTGGTGTGGTAATCAACATGGTCATAGAAGATTTGGATTTGAAGCCAGAGATTTATGCCATGATGAGGGACTTTTTGGAGTAAGTCCTTGAATCGAATCCATGCCCCATAGAGGGTTTCGCCTCGACGTTGTTCGAACATCAAGATATCCTTCCTTAGCTTGGTAGTTCTTCCTGGTGGGAAAAACTGAGCAAGGAAACGAGTGGTGAGATCATCCCAAGAGGTGATGGATCCTGCGGGTAGACGCTCTAGCCATTGACTAGCTTGGTCCCGCAGAGAGAATTGAAAGAGACGCAGTCGGGTCGTCTCTCGAGTGGCAACATCAAGGTCTATGGAATCAACGATTTTGAGAAAATCCTTGAGATGTTGATTAGGATCTTCGGAACGAAGTCCATGGAATGCGCATCCGCTTTGCACCAACCGGATGGTGTCGGATCGCAAGGGAGTGACATTGGCTCCTTGAGTGAGCTCAATGGTGTTTCGATAGCCATGGTGGCTAGGACGGGAGTAGTCTCCTAAGGTACGGGCTCTAGGAGGTGGGTGTTGTTGTGGT
This sequence comes from Artemisia tridentata subsp. tridentata, assembly GCA_021014915.2. Taxonomy (NCBI): domain Eukaryota; kingdom Viridiplantae; phylum Streptophyta; class Magnoliopsida; order Asterales; family Asteraceae; genus Artemisia; species Artemisia tridentata. The sequence continues at coordinate 8,842,283 of CP139508.1, forward strand.
GGTGGGTTGTTGGGATCAAGGATATTACCACCTTCCATGATGTCGGATGGTAATGGTTACGAACAAAGAAACGAAGAAAAAAGATAGACTAAAGAAAACCTAGAAAAATAAAAATAAAAATCTCACTAGAAAGAAATCTAGTGAGTAGACCTAATAAAATAAAAATTCAACCTAAACAATAACTATTCCCCGGCAGCGGCGCCAAAAACTTGATGCGTGGTTTTGCGACCTTACAACAGGTTTTTACCTCTCGAGGGATCTCAAGAGGCTTGCAATCCCCACCAGGCAGTGTACCTGACCGATGTAGTATAGTGTAGTGGCAAGTACCGGGGGATTGATCGTTCTCTAGGGGAATAGTGTCGTTAGGATTGAAAAACTACTCTAATAGGTCTAAGGGTGAGGGAAGATTCTTTTTGTATTTTTATATTTTTATGAAAGCAAGTAAAATCTCGGGTTTGAAGGAGTGGGCGGAATTAGTTGCTAGTCAACTAACCCAAATAACTACAATTGCAAATAAAATAAAATAACTGAAAATGAAAAGGTTGTGGAACTTATATGGAGAGAAATGTGTTTACTTAGATTTCCTTACTCCCTAACTATCTTTTACCGGTTGATTAGTGTGTATTAATTGCGTGGATGACGGGTGTATTCCTTAATACCAATCGTGGGGTGGCGTACGTACTTCCCCAACTCTACAAGCTCCTACTTCACTCCTATGTCGAGCCGGCTAAGAAGCTCCTAACATGGGATCACTAGAATTCGCTCATGCATTAAATACAACCATAATAACCTTAGTACGCATTGGTTCATGTTTCTTAAGACGTTCAAGCAAGTTACCATATAGGAGGTTAGCCAGTTTTCTTAAGCCTAACATCGATAAACAATCATCCAATACAATTAATAACACACCAACAACCAATAATCAATAGTTAAGTTTCATTAGATCTAAGCAAACACAAGATAAATCTAGCCTAGCATGTTAATTAAAAGACAAGAACAAGATATAATCAAACAACACATAAACATATTGAATGATTAATTGATTACTTATCTTCAATTAAACATGGGAGATCCAAGGGTATAAAACCCTTAAAAATGACAGAAAATTCGTCTTAGGGTTTCTCCTCACAAAGTTGCACACTAATGACTAAAAATTGCAAAACTATATATAGAATTTAGGGGCTGACGGCGTCACGTTGTAGGAGGTGACGCCGTCACCTCGCCGCGGCTAGGGTTCCCGGATGGTCTTCCTGACGCCGTCCCTCTTTAATCCTCCAAAATCCGCTCTGGCGCGTCAAGGGTTGACACCGTCAAAATTGTGCTTGACGCCGCCTCTCTTTAACTTAAACCGTGACGACCTTGATCACCTTAAAGGGTGACGCCGTCAGATTTCCATTGTAAAACTCTCTGGCGCGTCACGTGTATTTTGTCATATCCACCTCTTTTGCCAAGCCGTGACGCCGTCAGGAGCAATCCTTGACGCCGTCACGTGTACTTTTCCAGCAGCTTTGGAGACTTTGTCGTTTTCTTCACTTTTATGCTCCAAAAACGTCCAAAATGCTTCCTTTTCCAGATTTCTTCTCCAAAGTACCTAAAATGACAAAAGGAATGATTTAGGGCAATATTTGATCAAATAAATACGATTTAGGGCTTAAATGACCCCCTAAAAGCTGTACACTTTTCGCTTAATCAATATGACTACTGGCAGGATCAACCAGGTAGCATTCCTCTTCGACATAGCACCACGTCCGTACGAGCTAAAACGTGGAGCAAGTCGTGTAAGAGAAGCGTTACGCTAATATGAGGGCAAACGAGAACCGTTAGATTCATGCCCGCTACATGTTCCGTATGCAAGAGACCAAGCAATGCTCAATGCGCCACAACGTAAAAGCATGCGCTTTAACGAGGTGGATCAAAGAGACCGCATCAAGGTTCATCTCACGCCGCGAATGCGACGACAGACGAAATGAAACATTGATCAATCCAACCGATACCATTGATTAGGTATTCAACACAGAAAACCCACAATACGCTCAAGGCGATACAAGCCTTGCCGCACAACTGAAGAGGTCTGAAAGCATGGAAGTTGTTGCAAACGCCGCAGCCAACCACACGTAACAAACCAAACACCACTCATCCACCTTTACGGTCAACATCCCCGAAGCCACCAGGCTAGAAGCCACCCGTTCAGCTCAAGACCAAACAAGCAACCAATAGCCAAAACAGCCCCAGAATGCCCCGAACGATGGGAAAATCAGGAATATAAAGCTTGCTTATATATATCCACGTAGAAGGAACCGGTCGCTCTTGTTGCTCGCGCAAAAAAGACCAAACGACTCCGTAGCTGGGCCATTGATCGAAAGCTCGGGCTTAATCAACGCACAGCAACATCATCATCAGATCAAGTCACCTAAAGAAACGAGCCCATTCAACAAAGACGAAACGACTCCGTAGCTGGGCCATTGATCGAAAGCTCGGGCTTAATCAACTCACGCACAGCAACATCGTCAGATCTACGCAAAGCGATGGATTCAAATCGCTAACGAGGCATGAGAAACAAGTCCGGACACGCACATATATATAAGCAAGACCAGGCAACAACGGAACCCAAAAGCGACGGTACCCATCACGAGCTTGTGAACCAATCAAGCCCGGTTGACAACGATCGGGACGCATCGCCGGCCCTCATTCGCTTCCACATCCGACCGGGACGCATCGCCGGCCCCCATTCGCTTCCCTCCTGACAATTTCAAGGCTAAATAGGAATGCATCTGATGTGCGTTGTTGATGTCGTTAGCATTGTATAGAGCTCTATAGTCATCTCGGCTTATTCGTTAAACATCTCGTGTATAACCATATCATCTCGGCTCATTCGTTAAACATCTCGGCTCATTTCATACAGACTCAAACAAAACAAGCGAGTTAATAAACTGCTTTGCGCCTGGTGAGACATTGTGGTTAACACTTGGCCCATAGTTAGGAATTGCATGTGATGTGCGTTGTTGATGTCGTTAGCATTGTATTGAGCTCTATAGTCATATCGGCTTATTCGTGTAACATCTCGTGTATAACCATATCATCTCGGCTCATTCGTTAAACATCTCGGCTCATTTCATACAGACTCAAACGAAACAATCGAGTTAATAAACTACTTTACGCCTGGTGAGACATTGTGGTTAACACTTGGCCCATAGTTAGGAATTGCATCTGATGTGCGTTGTTGATGTCATTAGCATTGTATAGAGCTCTATAGTCATCTCGACTTATTCGTTAAACATCTCGTGTATAACCATATCATCTCGGCTCATTCGTTAAACATCTCGGCTCATTCGTTAAACATCTCGGCTCGTTTCATACAGACTCAAACGAAACAAGCGAGTTAATAAACTGCTTTACGCCTGGTGAGACATTGTGGTTAACACTTGGCCCATGGTTAGGAATTGCATCTAATGTGCGTTGTTGATGTCGTTAGCATTGTATAGATCCAGTATAATGAAGGTTAGCAAAGGGAAAGATTATATAGGAGCAGCGGGTAGATATTATCTTTAAATGCAAGTTACTTCTATAGAGTGAGGTTGATGTCGTTAATTTAATTAAAAT